>CM046369.1:20930394-20993258 GCA_025413025.1 Ficus hispida
CCAGCTTCATTAATAGATCAAACCAAAAAAGTCTGATTTTTTTTTTTTTTTTTTGCAAATTAACAACAGAAACTGGTTGAAAAAGAGCTCATCCTTTTCACACACTGAGTCTCCAAAGACAAAAACCACAGTTGCAAAAAACCCAGATCTTTAGACCAAAATGAGTTTTGTGAACATTATTCTCATTTTTTATGCATGTCTAGGGAGAGAGAAAGAGAGAATAGAGATAGAGATGTTTGTGTATATATATGTATGTATGTACCTAGAACCGCTACAGAACTCATAGAGCTTGCCACGGTTGAAAAGATGCAACTTTAGCTTCTTTCCAAGCTAGAAATAGGTTGTTTCAGGTTGTTTCAGTTTCTTTCCAAGCTACGTTTTATAATAAAGCGCTTACTTCAGGTAATAATAATTTCGAAAATGTATAACATATATACGAAGAGACATAATTATTGCATTCTTTCTTTTAGGTTTGGTTGATCCTTTTCTTTCCTCTTCAGTCACTAAAAAGCAGAGAGAAATTTTTATTTGTATTCCATACACACACGGATATACACACACACACACACACATCTATATTGCTTTAGAGTATTGGGTTTCCTTTTTTGCTTAAGAAAGTTTCGTTTAAACAATAGGAAAAAAAAATTCTTTTTGATTGTGAGCTAATGATGCCTTTAGGTTTCAAAACAAAGTTAATAGAATTCTTTCATATTCGAATTTCATTTTTGCTTTTATGTGATTTTGCCATTATTTTCGGGCATATTCATGTTAAATTTGTGTTTGGATCGAGTTTTCTTGTTTAGAAATTTCCTACTTTTGTCTGCTTTTGAAATGATTATCCGTCCCAATGTTGTTTAGGAGCTCATTATTCAGGAAATAGCATATTCGATATTGCTTAGGATAACACCTACTATAACTTGTCATGTAAGAACGCAGGTTAGCAAAATCACATTAGTTTAAATATGAGAGCCATCACAGATCCATCATTCTCAGATTATTTGCTTCAAATCGGTAATGGAATGGAACAACCCCACTCTTGTGGTATGATTAAGCTTTTACCCCATATGATAGTACCTTTTGAAGATGATATTTTGTCATTGAATAATTTGATTGATATTGTATTTCCAAATTTGCATGATTTTGCAAATAAATTAGACTGCATAATTAATCGTGTCATATTAACCCCGAAAAATGACTACGTTGATAAGATAAATAATATATTAATTGAACGTTTTCCAGGTGTCACTTTCAGGTATTTTAGTTTTGAAGAGGTCCTTGATAAAACTGAACAAAATATGCAAGAAGATTTCTTGAATATTTTGACACCAAATGGTATACCACCTCACGAACTAATATTAAAAGAAAATTGTCCCATTATATTGCTACGAAATATTAATCCTTCTGAGGGGTTATGTAATGGAACTAGGTTGATTTGTTAAAGGTTTGAACGTAATGTTATTGATGCTGAAATTACCCTAGGCGAACATCGTGGGAAAAGAGTTTTCTTGCCTAGGATACCCTTTGTACCACTTGAAAATGATAAAAATTCATTTCCATTTAAAAGAACACAATTCCCAATTAGTCCATGTTTTGCAATCACATTTAATAAATCACAAGGACAAACTTTAGATTTTGTTGGATTATATCTTCTAGAACCTGTTTTCTCACATGGACAGCTATATGTTGCATTGTCTAGATCAAAAACAAGCAAATCTATCAAGATTCTTGTGAAACCAACTTCTAATAATTAACTTCATGCTCAATGTACTAAAAATGATGTTTACAATGAAGTTTTAACTTTGGTAAACCGTTCTAAAATTATTGTTTGAGTACAAGAATATAGAATAATAGTTGTTGATGTAATGAAAAGCTATTATTTTTTATTGCTGCTTTTCAATTTATGCTTCTATCATAAATGTCTGGTTTTTAGATAATTTATAACTCTTTTAAAAGTTTTATTTTCTACTTTCTTTTTTTGCAGAACTACATGCAAACAACAACGAGGTCATTCTCATCGCTTTAAGGTGAATTTCCTTTAAAAAATCTACATTTATTTGTTAGTTTGGCAAATGTTTTTTTCCCCCTCTGGTTACTCTTTTGAAAAGCTAGATAGATAAAACGAAACCTTTATTAGCATCTTTAGGTTAATTTTCTTTCAAAAATCTACATTTGTACGTTGATTAATTTAAATTTATCAATATTTACAAAAACTAAATCTGAAAAAAGACTTCTCTAATCAACACAAACCGTAAGCTTCAAAGAGATCAATGCATAAGCCTAAAATCAATGAGGAAAATATCGTATGTTAATTAATTTAACTCTTCAATTTTTGTTTATTAATCTATATTTTTTTTAATCTCTAGAAAATATTTTTTCGTATTAAACGTTATGAAAATTTTCATCACGACTCAACATGTGCAACGCACATGTCCAAACTAGTATTAAAAGAGATGGCAACCTGAAACCACTAAAAGGGTGTCTAAAACTGAACGTGGATGCAGCGTATAGCCAGTGAACTTTCACCTCCATGACCGTCCGATCTATGCCAAACGGTCGTGGAATTAGAAGACTTCTAATCGAAAAATAGAGGGGAGAGCTCTGTGATCTTCCTCGTGAGATCACTTTCTCCAATCTCTGGTTTACCTCTCTTCCTGTGATTTTCTTCTCTTTCTCAAAATTTCCCACTAACCAAACAACACAACACTATTTTACAGAGGGCTTGTAAATGGCGACGACGGCTTGTTTCATCATCGTCAGCAGGAACGACATCCCTATTTACGAAGCTGAAGTCGGATCTACTCCTAAAGTAATTCTCTCCCCCTTTCAATTTCCCCCTTTCTTTTGATTCTGTTCCCTTTTTTTGTCATCTCTGATTTTTGATTTCATGGCTCTACTCACGATTTCGTATTTACTTCCAATTAAAGATTGGTTTCTCTCTCTCTCTCTCTCTCAACGATTTTTAGTTTCTGTTGATGGTTATTTCTATCTGCAATGTTTGATTCTAAAGGCTCTAGCTACCATTCAAGTTATGGCATGTTAAATACATATACACACACACACATATATATATATATATGTTGTAAAAATTCTTATTTATAGAATTGAAACTAGCAGCATTTTCTCATTCCAATAAGGGGAAAAAGAAAAAACCCCATTTACAGAAATGAGTACTGGATATTTTATTAGTGATCTTGAACTGATTTTATTAAACCTCTAGCGACTATTACATATCATTTGTTAAAAAAAAAAATAGTTGAAGCTGTTGAATTCAATTATTTTTGTTGGTTGCTTTAGTGACTGAGAATACAGCATCACCTCATTCCAGTAATAAAAGAGGGTAGGATTAGACTTATTTGGATTTCAGCGGTCTTAGCATTGTACTTTCAATTCGGCTCCGAAGAATTAAGCGAATTTTTAGGGGGTTGGCTTAAATTCTGATGGAAGTTGAAAACGACCGTAGTTTTGGATAAGCGTTGTGGATTCAGAGCTATTGGGAGATTGGATCTCATTCTTTATAGTTTGTTTTTCTGATGGACAACTGATGCACTTGTTGTCCTCTTTTTTGTGTGCTTATTTTCATCTTTTTAGCTTTAAGTGGTGGATTGATTTTATCAAATATGGGTGATTGACTCCTCACGTAAATGACCTCATGACAGAGAGAAGATGCTGCTCAGCTGCATCAGTTTGTTTTGCATGCTGCTCTCGATATCGTTCAGGACCTTGCATGGACAACAAGCGCCATGTCCGTTTCACGCCCTTCCAATTTTTTTCTTTTATGTTGATTTTCCAAAAAGCAACCTTCTGTTCTGTTGTGGTTAGCCACTTAATCTACGGTATTCCTCCTAATGATTCTGTCCTTTTCATTCCTTGCAGGTTCTTGAAGGCAATAGACCGATTCAACGATTTGTTTGTTTCAGTATATGTTACAGCTGGTCATATCCTCACAAATTATGGATTAATTTCTAAGTTGCTTGCTACAAGTGTTTGTTATTTCTTGTTTCCATGTTATATTTAGCACCTTCGCATAGGTTTAACATTGACATTTCTTAATACTTGCCTCAAACTGGAAGTAGGTAATGAATGAGATGGTACATTTGTAACTGTAGTACTTTTTTGTGGTGACACACGTGTCTCAAACTTCTCAGTTTGTTGTTTTCTTAACTAGAACCTTACATACTAGATTTATGCTACTTCATGACTCCCGGAATGATGATGGCATTAAGAGCTTCTTCCAAGAGGTTCACGAACTCTATATAAAGGTAATAGTTTGTTTCTTCCAGTTTGATATCATGCTCTCCTTAGTCCTTTGATTATTGTTCATCTTGGTAGGTGGACTCCATTTGACATGTTCTGCTCTTGCTCTCCATTAAAAAATGTTGGCTGATTTGGTTCTTGATGAATTCGTTTATTCACCTTGCACTCACTAGCATGATAGGTTCAAAGTATTTTTTCATTTTGGTACTCAAGGAGTTGCTTATGTGTTCCTTTTTTCTCACTCGCAAATATGTTATGCTTGGACATGTTATTGTACATTTTACTTTTTTCAAGAATCCACCAATTTTGTCGTCTGGCCTTGGGCTACGATGAGATGAATAAATAGATGGGCATTAACTTCAAGCAAACATAAAAAGTTCATTAACATATTTTTGCATTGCAATTTTGTCATTGTCGTCGTTGTTGTTGGGAGGAGATTTTTGTGTTCTTTATTTATTGTTGGTAAACAGGAAATTTATGCTTGGATGTATTGACTCTTTACCGTATAACCGTTCGTTGGTAAACTAGCAATATAGGATTTAGCATTTGAGTGCTTGATTTTGTCAAAACCGAATGTTTGTGCTTGAAAAAATAAATATTGATTTCCCGAACATGAAAATGATATTGCAACTTAGGTGAAAAGTTTGAAAATAAAACATTATCATTAGTGACAAGAATTTTATAACTGTACCAGACAAAACGGAAACTATGAACGTTATGTATTAGCCATTGCGAATTTTAGGAACTTTACGAGTTATTTTGTTTTGATTCATCTTCTTCCCCCTTGTGCATAATTAACTGAATAAACCCATCATGCTTTTCAACGGGACATTGGTTTTTGACTAGTTTTTGGGTTTGGAATTTTCAGATTCTTCTTAACCCCCTTTACTTGCCTGGTTCCCGCGTTATGTCGTCGCATTTTGATACCAAAGTTCGTGCTCTGGCAAGAAAATATCTGTAAAGGCCATTTTATCTTCTGGAAACTGAGCTCGTCCTTCCGATGATGTGAGATGCTGGACTTCTCCTAGCATCGTTTCCAACCTGTGCATTTTCGGATCCCCTTGATACTTTGAGGAATTTGTAATGCTTTTCGCTTGTAGTCAGTGATTTCTAGGCTATGTTTCGATATGACATCGCTCTTGACAACAGGCAACTAAAAAATTTTCTATCAAGCACATGTTGTATTTACCTATTAATCTTTAAATAACTTCAGTTTTTAGACCTCCAATTACGTAAATATGGGGGTAAAAAATCCGAGCAAGTATTAAGGAAGGGCAAAATCCAAAAAACAATCTGCCATTGCTCCAATCTTGTGATTTACATTTGTCAGAGTATCACACGAATTGCAACCCAACATCCCCGGTTTCTTGAAGAAGATCCGCGATATACTTTCATTGTAACAAGAAAATATTGTCTTTCGATCTAACAACTTCAATTCCAAGAAAGAACCTAAGATCGATCATCCAAGTCTTTTAATTTCATACTCTTTGAGCAAGCTACTTCTTTAAGTTTTCCATTTAAGTGGAGTTGTTGTCTGTTAGGATTATGTCAGTAACATGAGCTTTATTTTCATTTTTGCCCATATTTAGAAATCACTACCATGATTTGGCCATTTGTCTAATTCACCTCCCCACTCCAACTCTAATTTACCTTCGTCTGTTTGCTTTTTGGTGCTAAAGACGTCTATCCTTTATTTATTTCCATTAGAAATTACAACAAATAGGCAATTTTTTAAAAATATTTTCTATAAATATCATATTTCAATTATTTTAACCAATTTTTTTATGAGAATATTTTAAAGGTAATTTCATCATAATTAAATCATTTATCATAAATATATTATTTACCTCAAATATGTTACTTATCTTAAATATTAAAAAAAAAAAAAAAGCTATTTACCTCTTTTTCTCTGGTTAAATTATGATCCCATTCATTTCATTATCAAAGGATTTACAAGCATAAAGAGACTAATTTCGTAATCCATGTTTTCATTAGTACTACACAATAACTTTAATTACAACAACTAACAAACAACAATGTTATATTATGCTTCTCTTAAAAGATTTTCAAGTTAACTCACAAGAAGGAGCAGCCCAAAAGCTTGATGAGTTCGACTGGTTCATAAGAAGAGTTTTTCTCATGTTTAGTTATTTTATGATTGCAATATTGTTTAAAAAAGGATTATTTCTGTTCAAATGGTGAAGCTTTTTGTATAACTGGTTACATTCAAATCTCGACTTAGCACAAGTTATTGACTGGTACCATGTCTGGAAAAATACTGTACTCAAAGATCAAAATAATCCTCCCAGCTTCTCTATTTCTAGCTCTACTTTAGGGTTAAGAGCTTTTCATGTAAACGAAAAGAGCAGCAATAGAAAAAAAAAATACATGTTAAACAATACAGTACAATACAACGAGACAAACATGTCCTTAATGGTGTGAATAAAAGGCTATAATGTTAGGATAATTAGGTCAACTTTTATCTAAATAACATGTTGAGCGTATTAATACATAATTTTAGTTATTATTTGATAGAAAAGAAAGTTCAAACCCAAATGGGAGTTATGTTTTTTCTTGGCTACTTGTTTTGCAACTTCTCGATCTAGGTCTATGAAGGATAGGGGAAAAAAGAAAAAAAAAAGCTTTAATTTACCCGATCATGATTGCATAAATAAAAAAAAAGAACGCTTTTTTTTTTTAATGGATTTTTTTAATTAAAAAAAAAATAGAAGAAAGCTTTAAAGTAACCATAAAAAAATGGAAATATAATTATCTCCTGCATAGAAAGTATCACAAATTTCCTTTAGCAAATTAAATCATAAATTTACATGTCCAGTTCAGCTTCGGTGACCTTCGTGTTCTCGCGTCTATTTTTCCGCAGCCTAAGAATGAAAAATAAGTGAAAATTTAGACTTCGATATAACATAATAGAACATTAACTAAAATCTGACTACTAATTAACATATGATCAGCAAACTATTAAGAAATTAATTAGAGGGTAATAAAATTGTTTACCTTTTTCACGTTTTCGAGTACCGATCCTTGAAAAATCTGACTATATCCTTCATGAATTGTCCATAATATTCCTCAAATTTATTTGTTTCATAATTTTCATAATTTTCTGAACCCGTTATATTCGATACTGGAGTTTCTGGTACCGATTTTTGAATTGCACGCTCCGCTATTTCAACGAGTTTCTTCGCAAAGGCTTCTTCTCGTCCTTTACGTTTAGCTCGTATAGCCGCAATTTCTTCTTTAAACTTCTTACAAGTTGCTTGTTCTATTTCTTTCATTAGCCCGACGTTGCTTCTCTAATTCTGCTAGATTATTAAATATTTATTAAAAAAAAAAACTCCTATCCTTTATATGAATAAAAAAGGATTTGCAATCTCTCTCTCTCTTCAAAAAGAAACAAAGATGCTTGTATTTCTCAACATGTTAGAAAACCAACATGTTTCAATAGGAGCAGGTGATGGGAGGAGTCAAGGAGTAGAGGGATTTGGATAGAAGTTTCTAAGTTCGAAATATGAGTGTTACATGGTACACATTTTTTCAAAGGGTAAAGCACTTGAATGACATAAATTTAAAAATCAATACACCGATATGACACAAAAAAATTAACACTAGATCAATATAACACAAAATTAAACTAAAGTTAATTAAAATTTGTGTCATGTTGATCAAGAATGGAGAATTTGTGTCATGTTAGCCAAGAATAATAAAAAATTTGTGTTATGTTGGTCAATAGATGGAAAACATATATTTATTAAGGTTTTTTTTTTTTCCTTTCAAAACAAGAGAAGAAGCTAAAAAACTAATAACGTAAAATCATAATGGGAATATTTTTTGCACCTTTATAAATTTTTTTTGCAGATTTTTTAGTGCTTGATCTGGACTATTTTGAAGCATAATGGTAATATTTTTTACAGCATTTACGGGGCGGTATTCACGACACTAACTCGTTAATTAGATCATGTTACTATGAATAATACGTTGGATGATTTGTTTATTCTTCGGTGTTCGAATATTCAACAAAGATTTTCATCAGCTCCGAAGATCATCGAGTTTAGTTCAGGCCGGGACTCGTCCTAGTGTCAGCCGGTTGCGGGGGGAGTTTTTTCATTTATTCGAGGGAAATGAAAACTATTAACATCAAAATTGGTGAGAGAGGTACTCTAAAATATTTATGACTTTTTTCCGGCCTTATGTGTTTTTCAAACCAGTGATGCACAAATTTCTAGTTAAAAAATTGTGTGATATATATTTTTTTACACACACACACGAAGTGATCAACTGTAGCTGTAAATTTACTGTTAGACTATAATGGTTGACTCACATATAATAGACTAGCTAATATTGAAGAACTCAATTTGTACGAGCCAGCAAGTTAAAACTCAGTATTTGAAACTGAACAAATTAAATAAATTGAGAATTCAACTTGCATGTACTAAATTTTTTGACTTGAAATAATAGCTAATGAAGTAGTCAAATATTGATAACCCAAACGAAACCGGCTTTGTTTATATGTCTCTGTATTTAGTACTGTAAGTAAGAACTCCAAAACTGGTATTAATTCTTCTTAGTTGAATAGCGTTAAGAAAAGGGGGATAAATGAACATTCTTGGAATAAATTAGAGAAATTTAATAACATGCAAAAGAAAAAAATATATATATAGTCGCCCATTTGGAGGAAAACAAAAACGTATAAATTTCGTGTTCAAAAGGGAAAGAGTTTCACGATATACAAAAGAATCAAATTTTAGTTTGGTTTTGCTTACCTTATGTGAAGGATTGTTTATTTTTATTCGTTTATTTTATTTTTTCATGAAGGTTCGTTTTGATTTTCTCTGTTTTGTTTCTCTTTTTATCCCTCTCTTTTTAATAAATTTGAGTGCAGGCTTTTGGTAATTTCATCTTTATTAATTTATATATATATATATTTTATTTTGATTAACTCGTAAATAATCTTGATCAACATTAATCAAAATAGTTTATTGGTTTGAATTGGATTTGGTGAGGATCATCCCTAGCAAGCGAGGGAGAGAGCTTGTATAAGAATGACCTTGAGAGAAGAAAAACAAGAGTGAAAAAAAAAAAGGGATAAAAACTGCATAGTGTGTGAGTTTTATTTATATAATAATCCCTCTATTTATACAAATAGAGAGAGCTCAATACATGCACACTTCACACTGCATATTCATCACTATATATATGTTACAACACACTATATATATAACTGTAGATGCTGGGTATCTACTGTCAAATTTTAACCGGAGTTAGTCAATATCAATAAATCAGAAAGTATTGGGCCCTTGGAAATTGTAATGGAATTCATAAAACAATATTGTCTAAAGCGGAATTCGTAAATAATATTGATTAAAACGAAAATCAGGAAAGAATCGATAACACCACAATATAGAGAGGTTCGCCCAACAAGTGCTACGTCCTCTGTAACTGGGATTTTACTGTATCTGTTTGCTTTCGAATACAGAGAAATCTGATGTGTTTTATGGAATCAAAAGTACGTATTGTAAGAAGTTAGAAGAAGTCGTCTGCATAGATATTGTAAGAGATTGTCTGGGATGTTCTGAGGGATTGTCCGAAAGATCTCTCTCTGTCCGAATGATGTCTGTGTCCGAATCATCCCCCTCCGTAAGGGGGTCTTCCTCTATTTATAGAGGAAGATCGGTGGGCCTGGACCCATAACTGATGGCAGACGGTTATTGCTCATTATCCTGGGACACGTGTCATCACGAGGATAGGGCAGTTACCCGTATAAATCGCAGATGGTGGGCCTCAGCGGTTACTCGTATGAGTCAGACAGTGGGCCTCTGCGGTTATTAATGTACAGTCATTGGTAGTTATGTATTTGTCAGTTTTCATAACAGACATGGATATCGTTTATCCATCATAGGCTCGACTGTAATAGGGATGCTCCTTATTGTTTGTATTATAAACGAGCGACGAACGGTGAGTAGGAAACAAGGCTTTGTCCTCGTCATCCATCGTTCGTAGCTTATTTGAGATTCAATCAGCTGAAACCATGTTTAGTATGAACGTTCGATGTTCGATTATCAGACTGATCGTTGTATGGGTCTGGCCCATTTGAGAGTGCGATCGACGTTCGAGATTCGAACGGATCAATGAGTTGGGTCTGGCCCATTTGAGAATGCGATCGACGTTCGAGATTTGAACGGATCAATGAGTTGGCGCCGGCCCAACATAACGAGGTCTGAAATGAGATCGGGAGTTCACCGTTTGTTAGGCAAACTGTTAAAGCTAACGTTTCAGAAGAAAGACGAAGTCTGACCCCAACAGATAGCACCCCAGTCTATCGAGCGATGGATCCTCGATAGACTGTTTGATCATGACCGATAAAACCGCATCAGTCGTTTCATCAGATCGAGAAAATCTGAACGGACTGACGAAATACTCGATGGGAGATCTCGAGCTTGGTGAGAAATGACAGCTGTATATACGTGGCGTGTATTGATTGGGTGTCCTGAAACGGTATTGCGATTGGTACTGTTATGGCGCAGGTCTGAACAGGCGTGCGCGAGATTTCAGGGTTGCCACGATGCGACGTACGATCATTCGAGCGGGAATCCGAAAAGGTGCTGTTATCCCTGCCGTTTGATCAAAATTTTCCTGAGAATCAGGACCGTTTGTTATACGGCGAAGCTATATAACGCTTCATATGCTAATATATCCCTTTATATTTGCATTTGGAGCGTCTGAGAAAACCCAGAGCGGCCGAGAGATTCCGAAGTCGCAGAAGTTTCAGGCAAGATTTCTCTCCGTTTTCTCTCTTTTGAGCAATTTTGGTTCGGTAAATCTCTGTTTTGTTTAGTTTTCGAGTCTTTCTGGTCACTTTCCTGCATTCCTTTCGGGTAAATATTCTGGTTGAAGGTTTCGGTGAGGTTTTTGAGGTTTTGTTTGGGGGTTTTTCTCGGGTTTTAGAGTTTCTGTTCTTCGTGTTCTTCCGAAACTTCAAGAAGATTTTGAACCATTAGGATATTAGATTCGAAACTTTTCCATCGTTCGTCCACAATTTAGTTTGTAAACAATGGACAAGGAAAAACAAGTCATCGAAGACATTGAAGTAGAGTGGACGAGCACCGACTCTAGCGACAGCAGTTCGGACGATGAAGAATTGGCATCGGCTGTTCGTCAGTCGAGGTTCGATCAGGAATTTAGCCAAGGTCGAAGAGGTGCCGAGACGAGTAATCAGGCATCAGAAAGGAATCGACCGGCCTCTACCTCGGGGATCGATGTCTTAACAATTCTTCCCATCGCTTGACTGACGAAACCACCCCGTCGTTTGAGTACAGAGTCCGTTTTGCGAACGTCAAATCCAAGGTCGGTCTTGACGGAAGACGACCTAACAGAGATTCGAGGTCGTTTTGGTTTCCCCAACGAAGTCCAACTCCGTCTCCCACTTCGAAGGCGAACGAGCAGACACGGTTTCAGAAGGATGGATATGTATGTATACCATCTACTTCGAGTGTGGCTTGAGACTTCCAGTTCCTCCTCTCCTCATCCAGTGCATGAATCACTACCAGCTTGCCATCCCGCAACTGATGCCGAACGGGATGAGGGTTTTCTTGGGTTTGATAGTATTGGCGGACGAAGCGAGCGTCGAGCTCTCAGTGGATGACGTTCTTGCCATCTACTATCCGCAAGAAAACTCCAAGGATAAAGGCAGATACTCGATGTATCCGCGGAGGAAGAAGCAGGTAGTCGGCGAGATGAAGAATGCCGATCGATACTGGCAGGACCATTACTTTTTCATGTTGGTAAATGAAAAGTCAATGGGTGGACTCGCCAATGCATTTTTCCCACTATGGGGGTCTCTTCGTAAGTGTCGAGCATCGAGCATCGAACATAACATAGACATTTGTTCTTGTATCTAATGTTATTTTTGTTGTATTGCAGGTCAAGAATCGAAGAGACCACCACCGAAAGCCCTCCTGTTCGAGGAGAAGCTCGAACGACTGCTCGCGATCCCAAACAGAGAGTGGAACGAGATCCAGGATCCTAAGCGATTGCGAGCGTCGAGCCTTTGGAAAAATCACGTCGAACTCCCAACAGGTATTCCTAAACTAGTTCCTCCCTGGGTAGACTGGCCGTTCGTGATCAGGGGAGCATTGAAGAGACTCTTCGTACTCCACTGTTCATCGAACCATTAACTGACGAGGAGGCTTTGATCGCAGAATTCGCTTTGGACACGATGAACGTTAACTTCCCATCTCCAAAGGATCTGCTGGCGAAGAAGAAGGCAGCGAAGGAAGCTGCGAAGGCGAAGGCTGCTGCTGCTGCAACAGAGAATGCCGCTAAACCAAGCGAGCCGGCCCCTATGCCTGTGCTCGAGTCTTCTCCCGAGCCTCCAACGAAGCAGCCGTCTCCACCGCCCCCAAGTCGAAAAAGAAAAGTGGTGGAGAAGGGCAAGAAGAAAGTTCCTGCGAAGAGGAACAAAAAATCGAAGATCTCCTCCAGCGAGAAGGACGTCGAACCGGAGGCTGCTCAAACAAGTAGTTTGTTGGAGATCGATCTGCCAGAGAATATGAGTCTGCTCGATGATCAAGAGGCGAGCGTCAGAATAATGAAGCAGCTCATATCTCCAGTGGATGCCGATATTCTGAGAGAGGGTCGGATCCAGATGCATTTGGATAACATACTATGGAATAACTTGAAGGTACGTATTTACGAACTAAAGCATATACTTTGTTTTTATTATCATTAAACTAATCATTGTGATATTTAGGCTAGTATTCAAACAATGGGACTCATCTATCGAACAACGGACAGAGTTCGCGAGCATAGGCTTACGATCGACAAACTGAAGGCCAAAATGAGCAGCTCGAGGAGAAAAACAAGCTGCTTGAGGATAAGGATAGACAGAGGGAAGAGAGGATGCTGAACATCGAACGCAAGTTCAACGATGTTAAATCGAGTGCGGATGGTTTAACGTCCGAGCTTCAGAGGGTTCTTGAGTCGGGAAAAGAAATGTCCGACATATTGTCGACCATGGTCAATAATACAACGCTGTGCAAGCAAAGAACCGGGCTCTGTAAGCTGACAAATCTGCGCTCATTGTTCAGATCCAGGACGCATTCGAGAAGGCCACTCTCAAAGCCCGATATGACATACTCAAGGAGTATAGACAAGGGCTGCTCGTCGATGCTGATGTCGACGATGAGATCGAGCTCTATGAGTTCCCAATTGATGAAGCTGGAACTTCATCATCTGTTCCTGATCCTCCTGTAGCCGAATCTGATGTTCCGCTCACTGAGCCTGCAACTGAATCGAATGCTCCGAACGTCGAGCTCGCGGCTGGAGTACCTGAGCCTCAAGAACCGGAGAATTAATTTTTCCTTTGTAACTTTAATTTTTCTTTTCATTGAAACAATGAATTTTATTGTAAAAAATTATTCCATTGAATTAATGAGAAGTTTTATTTGCACATTTATTGTCGTGTAGAAATATGCAAAGTGTGATGTTAATTTTGTTGTATCGAGCGTTAAACGACGAACAGCGATCGAGCTGCGAAGTTTAGAAATAACTGTACGATTATGAATCGTCGAGTATGTCCGGACGAGCATTTGATGTTGAATCGAACAGCGGTCGATCTACAACGTTGTAGATAATTGGAAACACATGATAGTGAATCTTTAGGACGAACGTTCGTTAAGACGAACGATGTATGCTTCGACGTAGGTAATCGAAAAAGTTAAATTCATAATCAAGGAAAATGAATTTAAGAGAATACAAGCTTTCTATCGAAGAAAACATGATTTTATAATGGATTATAGCTGGACTCGTTCAAATGAGACGAGCTGCCTACGTACCCAATGTTTAGGGATCAAGCCATTCGTAGTTCCAATACATTTGAATTTGAATTTTACGACTGAACTCGTACTAGCGAATACGAGCTGCCTACGTACCCAATATTTAGGGATCAAGTCGAACGTAGTTCAGGTGCAGCTCGCACATTGTGTAGGAAAAACGAAGTGTTAAGGCATAGCCCTACGGGATTGAACGCTCGCCGTAATGGATCTAGCCCTTACAAGTGTAAAAATTGTAAAAATTCAGTAGTCTTTGCTGAAAAATACAAAAATTACAAGTAGTATTTCCGGAGATGATGAGCATTCCAACTGCGGAGAACTCTACTCCATCGCTCGTTTCCAGACGGTAGACACCTGGTCGAATAACCTTCGAGATCCTATAAGGACCCTCCCAATTTGCTCCCAACTTTCCTGCGTTTGGCTCGGCTGTGTTCTGGAATACTTTCCGAAGTACGAGATCTCCTTCGTTAAAAGTTGTCGGTCGAACTTTCGAATTGTAGTACTTCGCCACTGATTGCTGGTAGTTTGCCATGCGAATCAAGGCTTGATCTCGTTTTTCGTCAAGAAGGTCCAGACTGTCATTGAGCATCTCCTAATTTTGACTTTCATTTCAAAAGCCAATTCACGCCGGAGTGTAGGGACACCGATTTCTGCTGGGATAACAGCTTCAGCACCGAAGGTTAGTGAGAATGGAGATTCACCGTTCGCTCTTCGTGGGGTTGTTCTGTACGCCCAAAGTACTCCATGAAGTTCGTCTGCCCATCGACCCTTTCGAGCTTCGAGCTTCTTCTTCAAATTCTGTACAATGGTCTTGTTGGTAGCTTCAGCTTGTCCGTTCCCCTGTGGATACCTTGGGGTTGAAAAGCTGAGCTCTATCTTCCATGCATGACAGAATTTTCTGAAGTTGCCCGAGATGAATTGGGATCCATTGTCAGTGACAATCTCCTGTGGCAAGCCGAATCTGCAAATGATGTTCTTCCAAATGAAGCCTTCGACGTCCGAATCTTTAACGTCCGCAAATGCTTCTGCCTCGACCCACTTTGTGAAGTAGTCAGTGAGTACGAGAAGGTATTTGCATTGGCCGCTCGCCTTTGGCAATGGACCCACTATATCCATTGAATATTTCATGAATGGATAGGGTGATGCAATGCTCGAAAGCCATTCAGATGGTTGATGGAAAATGGGGGAGTGTCTTTGGCATTTGTCACACCGCTTGACAAAATCTTCGCTGTTTTGAAACATGGTAGGCCAGTAATAGCCTTGACGCTTGACTTTGTTGCATAGAGATCGTCCCCCTGAATGATTTCCGCATTCGCCTTCATGGATTTCTTTCAGCACATAAGTAGCTTCCTTGTCGTCGAGACATCGAGCGTAGGGACCGCTAAACGAACGTCGAAAGAGGACGTCATTGATCAGTGAAAACCTTGCAGCTTTAGTTCTGATCTTCCGTGCCTCTTGTTTATCTTCTGGTAATAGTCCCTTCTTCAAGTAAGCTACAATGGACGTTCGCCAGTCTTCTTTTACTTCGTCTGAATTAATTGTGACTTCGATCTGAATGCTGGGTTGTTTGATAAATCCAACGGGAATACTTCGACGCATATGTGACTCGGACGATGAACCAAAGGCAGCCAAGGCGTCCGCTTGCGCATTTGAGTTCCTTGGAACTTGTCGGATCTTGTATTCCTCAAAATGCTGAACAAGTGAACGAACAACGTTCAAGTATGCTTCCATCCTCGTGTCCTTGGCTGTGTATTCTCCGAGTACTTGATTCACAATGAGTTGCGAATCACTTTGAATTTTCAAACATCGAGCCCCTAGTGCCTTTGCCAATCGTAACCCAGCAATCAGGGCTTCGTATTCTGCTTCATTGTTTGAGGCGTTAAACCCAAGACGAAATGACTGCTCGATTATTTCACCATTGGGAGTCTCACAAATTACTCCCACTCCAGATCCCTTCATATTTAAGAGAGAATGGAAACAATTTCAACCTGATGGTACCCTCAGTGACACCATTAATCTTCACCGCGTCGGCCGCTTCTAAGAACATGGACAAGTGAGTGTTCGGGTCCTCATTAGATAATCCCCCAAACTGATTCTGTTGAACCATCGAGATCAAAGAAGGCTTTAACTCGAAATTGTTGGCATTGATAGTCTGCCTCCGAATACCCGAATAGTGTTCCTGAACTGGAGGTTTGAAGTAGTCCCGAATTGCCCTTTGTTGTTCAATATTGTTGTTATTATTATCGTGATCACCCATAGCTTGTGCTTGATTTCTCCTTTCCCTTCTGATTTGACGAAGTGTCTGTTCAATTTCCGGATCAAGTGGCATTAGATTAGGATTTTCAGCTCTTCGCATGAACTGTCACAAACAACAATTGACAAGCTTAAAACAATTAAAATAAAACAAATGCCTAAATTAAAACCGAATCACTTGGTTGTAATATTAGCTAGAATTAATAAAATTTTCAATCCCCGGCAACGGCGCCAAAAACTTGTTGCGTGATTTTCTTCGTGTGTGCTAGCAAGTGAACGAATCGCTACAAGTAATAAAGTGACAAAGTCGAGTATCGTCCCACAGAGATTGAAATTAAGAAAACTAACTAAGTACTACAATTAAAATGACTCAATTTTATCTAAGCTATCAAAATTAAAGGAATTCAAAGAAGCAACTAAATTAAGTATTTAAATTAAACTAAGATAAAGCAAACTAAAAGTAATCAAAATTGTGGATTGAAGGGAACTCAATGGTGTGTAAGGCTAGGGGATTTTGATTTCACTTGACTTAACTTTGCCTATCCAATTCTAAGCTTGTTAATCGAATTCATTCAAATCATTAATCGTAGGTGACAAATTTTAATTCCACTCCCTCTCCCGAGTGCCGAGTAAAATAATATGCAAAATTTAATCAAATTAATATCCCTATTAACCCAACCAATTAAGCATTCATTACGCAACCTACTCTAGTGATTACCCAAGTCATATTAGTCTCCCGAACTTAATATTACAATGGGTTGTGTTTTCCAAATCCCAATATATGAAATTAACTCTCCCTAGCCCAATTTCACACATCTAACAATTCTAATTTAATGGTAAATAAAATTAGGAAAATAAAGTACAGATAAACACAAACAATTCAGAATGAGATTCAATCAACAAGCATTAAATTCATCGTAACAAAGTCATCATCAAGCTACATCAGTTTTGTAGTGGAAAATTCAACACGTCCCTGTTGATAAAGCCGTATACGAGACTTTCTTCTCCCTCTTAAAGATCTTTCTTTTTTTAATTTATTTTTTTAGAAAAAAATGATATTTGTTTAAATTTTTCTAGTTTTCTCCATTATGATTTTCTTGTTTTGATTTTTGATTTTTTGTTTTTTTACAAAGTTGAGAGAATTACTTTAGGAGCAGATCCGACTTCAGCTTCGTAAATAGGGATGTCGTTCCTGCTGACGATGATGAAACAAGCCGTCGTCGCCATTTACAAGCCCTCTGTAAAACAGTGTTGTGTTGTTTGGTTGGTGGGAAATTTTGAGAGAGAGAAGAAAATCGCAGGATGAGAGGTAAACCAGAGATCGGAGAAAGTGATCTCACGAGGAAGATCACAGAGCTCTCCCCTCTATTTTACGATTAGAAGTCTTCTAATTCCACGACCGTTTGGCATAAATCGGACGGACATGGAGGTGAAGGCTCACTGGCTATACGCTGCATCCACGTTCAGTTTTAGACACCCTTTTAGTGGTTTCAGGTTGCCATCTCTTTTAATACTAGTTTGGACATCTCTTTTTTCATCTCTTTTTTCGTTCCACTTCTCCTTGGACTCAAAGAAACTTGTTTGGAACTTAGATTTCAACTTAAATTTTCATCTTAATTTTTGTATTTATTTTTTTTAAATCAATAAAAATTATAATTAATTTTTTAAAAATTAATTAACTTTAATTTAAAATTTTTATCTCAAATCGACAAATCAAAAGGAGACAATCAATTTTCATTTTCATTTTTTAAATATTTTTTTTAATTTTATTTTTTAAAGTTGGCTTTTATAAATGTGTTGCTTTGCTTTTGCTTTTTGTTTGCTTTCACTTTCCTTTAGGTAGTACGAGTTTAATACCCGTGCATTGCACGGGGAAGAAAGAAAGAAAATAAATAAATAAACTAAGTATTATATAATAAAAACAGTTAATTAAGATAAATATTATAATTATAATAAATATAATTCTTTTCAAAATCTCTCTCCACAGTGAAGATGCTAAATCAAAATGATAATATTACTAACAATAATACAAACGAAAACAAAAGCAAAGAAGAAAAAAATTTTCTGTAATCATACTCATTTAAAGAAAACAATTAAAACAAAAATAAAATAGGAAAAAAAGAACAAAAATCTTTAGACTCAAATGAACCGGAAAAAACTAACCATAACAAAAAAAATTATAACAAAATAAAATATATTTCTCATTTTCTCCTTTTTTTTACTGTTTAAAATAAATAAAAAAATTTTTTATCAGGTTATATACATGCAAAAACTTTTTTAAAAAAAGGATTCTTAAAATATAAAACAAAACAAACAAAAAAGACAAAAAAAAATTGCAAGCAGAATTCTTTAAAAAAAGGGTCTTTAAAAAATAGAACAAAAGAAACAAAACAGACACACAAAAAAAACTCAGGAAAAAAAATTTGAAATAAAGATAAAAAATTTAAAGTAAAAAATCGTTTAAAAAAAAAAGACGAAGTCAGCAAAAACACAATATAACAATAGATCAGAATCTAATGTCTAAAATTTAGCGTAAAAAAAAAGGCAAAAACAATATTAAGGAAAAAAAAACTCTAAATAGGGATAAAACCGACAACATACAGTAAGAAAAAGAAAAAGAATTAAAAAAGAGGATGTTAAGTGTAAGAATTGTTGTTAATATAATAAAATATAATAATATATTGTTATTAAAAAATCAAAAAAAATAAATAAAATTAAAAACTTTTAAACTGAAATGGTAAAAAAAATTAATAACTTAAGTAAATCTATTAAATTTAAATTATATTAAGTAATTAGCAAATATTTAATAAAATATTATTTTTTTCTTATTAAATTTTTTGTCTATCTTTATTATTATTTTTTTTGTTAATTAATACAGCTTGTATATTTACAAATTTTTATAATTTATTTTTTTAATTTACTACTCTAAACTAAATTTATGTTTAATATTATAATATAGTTATGATAATTTATTTTTTAATTGTACAAAAACGTTTTATAATTAAAAAATAAAAAAAATTACAAACATCATAACTAAAAAATCTTCAAGATCTTCGGTGACATTCTCTATTAGCCATTTTAACAGCATTACCTCTCCAATCTACAAAAAAAAAATTAAGGAATAACAAATATCAAAATTAATTTAGATTACATCAAAGAAGGAAAAAAAAAAAAAGGCGATCTGAAACGTTAATTTACCTACTAAAATATCGCCTATCTCCACCCAAGAACCCAACATCACAATGTCATTTTTTTTTGTCTAAATTTCGGAATGAATAGACTTCTAGATGCGGTAAAGGGGCAACATGGGAATAACAGTGTGGAAACCGAGAAAATTGTGATTAAAATGTCTTTAAATTTTTTAGAAGTGTACCCGCACGCACACCCAGCCAACGTCTGCCACACCACAAACTTTTCAATTTCGCCGTTCTGACGCGTGTCTGATGGCATCATCAGCTGTTGCATCGTATCAGTCTACAGCCGTAGGGGAAGAATGGGAAAAGAAAAATAAAAAAAATGAACACGACAACAAAAAAGAAAAGAAAGGAAAGAAAAAGGTCGTGGCAGAGAGCCTCAGACTTTGCAGGAGGAAGAGGAGAGAGAAAAAATGTAGAGAGAGAGAGAAAGAGAGAAGCGAAGAAAAGAGAGAGAGAACAAAAATGTCCCACCAATAAACAGTGAAAGACAACACTCCTTTAGTATTATACAAAAGGGTGAAAACGTAATTCTACTGTGCAGGACTGTTTGTTACTGTACAAACACCGGAAAAAGGAGAGGGAAAAAAAAAACTGTGGAGTACTGTTCAAAGAACAGTAAAAAAGCCCTCTCCTTTAGTATATAGTAATAATTTGACAAAAGCTACATGTCATACACGATTTAGAAGATGTCAAATTCATGTATCAGAATCATATTGTTACATTTAGATAAGAAAATCACTCTTTATTTCAAAATAAGTTGATGGAGTCACGAACGGATCAGTATTTGGAGTTTTTTTTTTTCTTTTCTTTTTTTGTGACGTTTGTTTTGTATACTTGGCTCATCTCATTTTAAAAATGAAATAAAAAAAAGTGTTTGTTTAAACCTAAAAATCAACTCTTTCACTCATTTTCATTTTAAACTTATTTTGCATAGTAAATTTTCATTTTAAAAAATTTCTCTCCTTTATTTTAAGTTTTATGGTTCATTTGAAAACTACATTTATTGTGTATTATATTCAAATATAATACAATAAAACACAATATGCGTTTGGGTTTTTTTTATATATATATTGTATTAAAATGTAATGTGTATTTGGGTTATTAGTGAGAGTATGTGTGTGTGTGCTCGTTTGAAAACTACATTTATTGTGTATTATATTCAAATATAATACAATAAAACACAATATGCGTTTGGGTTTTTTTTTTTATATATTGTATTAAAATGTAATGTGTATTTGGGTTATTAGTGAGAGTATGTGTGTGTGTAATATGATTGATAAAAATAGATAGAAAAATAAAATGACAAATAGTGATCATATTGGATTCAAATTTTCAAAAGTATTTGCATTTGAATAGAATATATTAGATATCCAAACATACATCGCATTACATTTGAATATAACGTAGGATGAATGGTGTTTCCAAACAAATCATTAAAATTCTATAACTTTTTTTATTTTATATCTGATTAAGACGGTTTTTTAGAATGTGTTCATTATTTATAAAAAGGAACAAATCTATATCAATATCTTATTAAAATATGATAAGATTTTATTAGATTTGTTTAAAAAAAACTAATTTTCAAATGATTTTTTCTACCATCTGTCCAAACAAAAGATTTCAAAAATTTATTCTTTTTCATAATTACAAAAAATTACACACCCAAACATTGTTCCTTTTTTTTTTTTTTAATGACTTCTCATTTTAAAACAATACATTTTTTCATTTCAAAAGCAAACATATGAACCAAACGGACTCTAAATATTTATGTTTCAGTTGAATCTCCTCCTATCTTTTAGTATACATACCTTGGTAAACATACAAAAAATCAAAATTTAACATTTGTTTATTGTTGATTACTAATATTTTCGGGAAAATATCAACGAAATCGTCAGTAATTTCATTAATATTCTGAACACAGTTGTTTCTTTAGAACCCAATATATATATATATATATATTTACGTGTATATGTTTATTCTTAATATCAAGCAAGAAAACATATAATTTTGGGCTTGCGTCAAGGAAAAAAGAAAACATAAATCATCATCGATGTAACCCCTAATACATAGCATTATAACATATAGCAACTTGGAAACTCTCTAGTTATGTTTCTAGTCATTATCTTACAACCCAAAAAAAAAAAAAAAAAAAGAGGAAATACAAGGACCAGAGGCCAAAATAATCTTCCCGACCGAGTTGCCTCTTTCTAGCTCTACAACAGGGTTAGGAGCTTTACACATTTACAAAACCAAAAATGCCGAGAGGCTCCGACTCCAACTCCGACTCCGACCCCACCATCACAAGTGGGCGGGTGTGAACCCCAACCCCAAGCAGTACTACAAAAATCAAGTGGGGCTTCTTCTATATACAAACACTGCCTACACAACAACCATTTAAGTTTCAGTGTCACAAGTTCCTTTCATGCGGTTCAAGCCAAGGGAAACCAAGGAAATCAAACACCTTTTTCTCTTCATCGAATTTCAAACTCGCGGTAGCTTTTATTCCCTGTCATTGAACCAACATTTAACAGTAAACGAACTGTGAAAATAGCTGCTCATTTCAGATGATGAAGTTCAAAAGTATTTTTACCCGTTTACCAGGAGATCCGTGTGTGGCTGGATACAACCCCGTATCATCGAGCCGGAATCCTTTTGATTCAGCCAGCAGTCTCAACCTGCAACCGAGGATTAGATCAACTTGGAAGAATCTCTGCTTAATTGTGGGAAACCGTATCACTTATTATACGTATTAGACCATAAACTTGTAAGCAGTAAGTAATTAGTTTACTCCGTTGAAGATCGGAAAGATGAGAAACGAGTGTCGGGTAGGAGATATACCTCCTGTTCAGTACCTCATTTCCAGTCCACGCTATCAGCCCAAATGCAAATATATCACGGGGATAAACCTTAAGAAAAATAGCACAGATTATCGTATTATGAGAACACTAAATCAAATACAAAATTTCTTGATAGAGCAACAAAAAAATGCAAGCCCAACATATGAGATGTCAGCATGTACCTTAAAATCAATGCGGTGCCGTAGCTCTCTTCCAGGATATGTGCAAAGACCAAAATACGTGTCAACACCAGAATCAGTACCCTGTCAAAGTGTCACATTATACTCTCGGCATGACAAACAGAAAAGAGTAAAAACTGTGGCACGTTCATCTAAATGAATGAATTGAATATCAGGAGGAGAATGCTTAAATGGTATATCCAAGTAGAGAGGGGACATCTAGTAACTTAAAAAGAAATTTAATTTTGGCTTGCAAGTTTAAGCTTTACCATTTTTTTTAATCCATGACTATAGGCACTCCCATTTCAAAGTCTCTAGACCGAGAGCGTCAAATGCTGAGGAGGTAATTTGTCGCCAATGGTTTCAGACTTTAAACAGTGTTTTCCGACCCCCCGCCCCTTTTTTTTTCCCTCAAATTATGACCATTTCAAATTGTAGCAATAAAAAAAAGAATCTTCCGGAAAAAAGAAATAAAAAAAAATCTAAGTAAATAAAAAAAATTACATGGGCAATACAACTCGAGGCATACAAAACTTTCAGCGCAAGTATAGCATACTGAAACATGTAATTGAAATACAGAGCTAAAGAAAAATTAAACAGACAAAAGCTAATTACCTCTTTGCTATGAGTGCTGAAAACCAAGTCCTCTCTTAAAAAACTCATATCCTTTAAACACTTGACGAATTTTGGTAAAAAGCCTTTCTGGCTAGAAAGAACAGAAAATTAAATCAACTTGTTAAGTTGATCAAAAACTCGTCAAAAAAGTGCGTAAAAAGTCGACGTACAACCACCTTTTTCTGCTACTATAAAAGAGAGAGAGGACATAGAGTTTGTACCTCTTTCCATCTGGATGTGTGAATACAATGTCCATATCCCCACAGGAAGCTTTCCCGCGCCTAAATGATCCTCCACAGATGACTACCACCTGCAAACAGCAGATGACTTCCATCAAAAGAACAGTCACATGGTAGACTGCACATCCAATTTCTGGGTAAGGCTTAGCATTTCAGCTTACATGTTGATAGTTTGCAACTTGATTTACATTCCGGTAGTTCTCTACTAGTCTTCTAAAGGGTATCTTTTCTACTTCTTAACTTTATTTTCCAATTACAGTATCTCTTAAATTCTTGGTAGTCAATACTCAAACCAAGCAATGGTAAACGTCAAATTCAAATTTTAGCTTAACAAGAATCCATGCAAGTGTAGTAGAGCTTTTGTGCATGCATTAGCATTCCAAGAAGAATAAAATACCGAAGAAAGAAACCACATCATAGTTTTCTGAAAATGAAAAAAGCTCGATAATGAATGATCAGAAAGTTAAAGTTTTAGATATTTATAATCACAGCATGAGCCTTGTAGATTAACCTAATAATTTTGAAACTT
Organism: Ficus hispida; assembly: GCA_025413025.1. Taxonomy (NCBI): domain Eukaryota; kingdom Viridiplantae; phylum Streptophyta; class Magnoliopsida; order Rosales; family Moraceae; genus Ficus; species Ficus hispida. The sequence continues at coordinate 20,954,343 of CM046369.1, forward strand.
CTTTGCAATGCGTAAAATGGTCCTTCAAATTTCCGTATTTCTCACTTATATCACCCATTTTTGCAAAATACCTTCCCGATTTCGAAAGCCAGTAACAAACTAAAGGTCATCACTTTTGTTTGCAATCATGCAATTTGTTCATGCCTGATTTTTCTCTCCCAGGAAAATGAGGGACAGAGCTCATGTACCAATAACCATACTCAAATTCCCAAATGACATTGCACGTATTGAAAAACAAAAGCAAAGATAGAGATTACAATCAAGAGTTACTATCCAAAAAATGAGGCTGAAATAATGAATATTTTCTTTAAACTTTATCCAACGGCATCACCATAAAAAGAGACAATTAGAATTTTAGATGGTGCACCCATCGACAGCCATGTGTGGGTGGTCTACAGTAGGAAAAAAAAAAAGTGGACATCCACAAAACAAATTTAAGTTCAGGTCTGCTAGTACAACAGTTCAGTCCAGAAGATATTGATCTTACCCCAGGTAAAATATCCTCTGCAGCTTTCCCTAAAAGGGATTCCATCTCTTGAACCTAATATATCAAAATCCAAAAATATACAGATAGTACAGATTAAATCTTGGTAAAGATAAGACCATAAAATGTATTAGGAAAACTAGTATTAAACAGACCTCATGACGTGGTATCCTCTGTTTGATGTCGTGAAAATATTTTAGACCAAGTTTCTGTGACTTTGTTAATGAACTTCATTCTTCAAGTCATCCAGGGTTCGGTGTCCTTTCTCGTATAATTTCAACGCGGTGGCAGGACCAATGCCCCAAACTTCCCCAAATAAGCTGATGGTCCGTACCTAATTAATATATAACAAAAGGGTTGAAAAGTATTAAGTGCAAAAAGCCATTCGGAGTCAAAACTGATCAAAAAGTGCATTTCCACTTCTACTCATATTATTGTAAAGAAATGAATCATCAACAATTTCCCTCCACCTCTCAACTATAATGAGTAGCAAATAACATTACATGAAAGCAGCAAAAATTGGACATTTTGTAACTTAATGCAAACGTTAGTAAATATCTAAATTGAAAACAACTACTAGCCCACAAGCCGATAAGAGCGGAATCAGAGAACAAAATAGAAACAACATAGAGGATATCCAACGATAATATTCACGGCATTGACAACCAAAGAACCAAGTGACGAATAAAGTTCTTGAATCAGAGAACCTTTGCAGTTTCAACACCTTTTCATCTGTTTCAAAATGATCCAACTTAGATAATTTCGCAGTGGTGACAATCTCTTGAATCTGCAAATAAGAAAATACCAACAAAACTTAATTGGACAACAAGACTAAATCTCATGGCTAAGCAAATAAAGGGCTATATAAACATATACTGACATGATCTTGCATGGACTTGCCAATGGATGGCAGGTGTTTGACCTGCTCTGCACTCTCAATCTTGAAAGGCAACTTTTCGATAACAGGTATCGCCTTGTAATAGCTAAACGACCTCCTATCATCACCCAAAGCTTTTCCAAGATACAAAAATCTTAATCAGCAAAAGCAAGGTATAAGAAGAATTCTTTGGTATGTTAAAAAAAACCCCACCCATACAAGCACAGATCTAAGCCGTTAGATCTTCGTCAAATTATGCTAATTTAATCTAACGGTCCAACATTGCATAATTCCGGTAGCCTATTCTTTTCTACCTTATCACATAATTCTTCAAAAAGCAAAATATGCAAACAAATTGTTTCTGTCATTTGGGTTTTCACCTCTATATATGTCAATGAGCCTTCCAAATATCTGGGTTATGTTCTTGTTCAAGTCCGGCGGATTATAGTTGCTCAAAACAGTTTCACTTAAAGCTTTAGTTTCACTATCAACGTTAGTATCACAAGACTTGATCTTTTTACTATCCGAGCCTTGATCATCCTCTTGCTCCTTCTGCTCTTCTTTCTCATCGCTAGACTTGCGCTTCGTCGCTTTTTCAGCTTCGGCTTCGGATTCGGACTCCGCTTTGATGTCGTACGTGTCCTCAACACCTTCACCCCTGAGGTCAAGCTGTCTTCCAACCACTGGTAGAGCAAAACTCTCTTTTTCCCCATATCACAAAACCATAACCAAATTCAACAGTGAATAATTCAAAATAAGCAAATTCAAAACCCTAATTTTGCAATTCAAGCAATGAAGTATAGAATAGAATAAAATTCACAATTAAAAAAAATTTACAAAACTCTAATTTTGCAAACAAAAAGCTCACTCCTTGGAGAAAATTTCGGATTTCAACAACGTAGGATGTACAATAAAGATTCAAAAACTTAAAACCCAGATAAAAACTCACTCCTTGGAATCGGGACAAGCGATCGGCGTCAATCTGGCGGAGAAGAGAATCGGAATTCATGGCGAAGACATGAGTGACGCTTTTGGTGAGGCGGTCTTCAATGGCGGCTCCCATTTGCTGCAATTTCTGCCTCCATATCTGATTTGATTGTTTCCGTATTTCGGTTTAATTTTCATGTTTGGAAGAAAGGAAAACGAAACGAGAAGAGTTTTTGAGTTTCACCTCCAAACGACGGGTAGGGACTCCGATAGGGACTAAGAAGACTACCATGCCGGAGAACATACCGCCACCTGCGGACGGCATCTCCGGTGGCGGTGAGCCTTGGTTGTTCTTCGTCGTCGTCTTCTTCTTCGGCGCCATTTTTTTTTTTTTTTTGGCGGTAACTCTGAGCGTGGGGCAAAAGGCCCACAAGAATTAAACGACAGTATTTGCTTTGCGGAAAAACAAAAAAACATTGAACGACAATGTTAACTTCGGAAAAAAAAAAAAACGGACATTAAACGACAATTATTGGACGACATGACATTAAACGACATACACGAAAAACGACGGTTTTTTCTATAAACGATGACAAAAACAAATGCTATCATTAGAATTAGAATTCAGAATAACGACAATAAACAGAGAAACGACTGCTGTGGAAATACATTACTTCACAAAAACGACATGAATAAGAAACTAAATAGGGACACACTTGGAAAAAAAAATTTTATACATGGGCAAATGAGAGAAAAGGTTTTTCAATCAGGCATGCTTAAAATAAAAGATATAATTAGAACACATTTTAGGAAATGAAAAATTAGTGAGATAAATATGATAGTAAATTTATTAGGGAGTATATATAAGAAAACTCTATTTGAATGCGCGGGAAATAATGTTTAAACTTTAAATAGAGACGGATTTGAGAAAAGTTATTCAATAAAGAAAAATTTTATAAAAAAATCATTTTTTTAAATGCATAAGGAGGAGATGCATGCATGTATTATACCCTGACACGAGAAATATTACTGGAACAAAGCCTAATTAGAAATACATGTATATATATATATATTTATTTATTATTTATTTATTAAAAATAGTAGTGAGAGGATCCCATTAAAAAAAGTAGTTAAGAAAAAATTATTATGTTTTCTCGGGGAAGTACATAAAATTTTTTTTTTTACATCGTGATATAATAATATAATTATTCTCTTAAAAAATTAAATTTTTATTTATTTTTATTTTTATTTTCAAAAAATTAAAATAATTTTACCCTTTTTTTTTCTTGGAAAAGCTCTTAGATATAACCTCGATACATACAAATTCGTGTATATATATATTGAATCACACACACACATATATGTATGTATACGTACACACAAATAGAATAACAATCTAGGTAGGGTAGGTTATCTAATTGACCCTCTTGGTGTCACGCCGCCTATTTTTACTCTCTCTTTATTCTCTATCTTCGAACTCAATTGGCGTCGACTTTACGAACACAAAAATGGTAGGTACTGATAAGATCTCTCTTGTTAGGAGTAGTGCTCAAGAGTCACATGATGAGGAAATTGTGTTTACCGAGACGACAACTTTCTTATGATGACAACAACATTGTTTCCAATGTAGGAGATCAAAAACCTTGATCAAGAAGAAGATCATCATCATCATGATCTAGAAATTTTGCATGAGGTTGCAATTAGGAAAGTATTATCTGGTTGGTAAAGTTTCATAAAAAGAGGGGAGTGTTTGAAAGAACTACTCAATATAGTAGTGGTGTTAACATATTATGAAATGAAAAAACTAATAGGTTATCTGCTTTAAAATCGGCCGCCCAATTGAAGAATGGCTGCTTACATAGGCTTTACAAGAATAAGTAGATTCGCATTGACAGATTGGATGAATTTGGACGTGACATGACTCCTAAACCAGCTTTCAAGGAATTCAGCATCAAGTTTCATGGAAAGCGACCCAGTTTCAAGCGAAAAGAAAAGCATTCGCAGCAATATCACCGAGAGTTGAAGATGAAGCGGATGATGAGCACGGAGGGACTACCATCTGACGGAAATAGGAAAGTTACAATTCATGAATAAGTATTGTCCTTGATTGATTAGGATTATTTATATTTATTATTATGGTATAGTTTGAAAAATTCTTAAAGAATATGTTTTCTTGATTGTGTTATAGTTTCTCATTTAGATTTAGTTTCCTGTTTTGTTTAATTGCCAACCTATGGACTTAGAATTGCTATGAACTACAAAAACCTGGATCCCTTTTTAAGTATTTATTTATTTGTTTATTTTAATATATTTAAATTATTGATAAACTATCTCTGTACGGTATTTTGGTAACTTGTTTGTTTTATTTACACGAATTTTAAATTACTATGGTAACATACTAATTTGTGATTGGTAGAAGTTGTTTGGACGTCCCTTAGGTCCTCACATTTGATTTCACTTTTGTTATAGCCATTGTAAAAGGCGCCAACTGCGACAAAGAGCCTGCTTGTGTATCAAATTTCTACGGTGGCAACTAATCCTTGATATTCCCATTGAAAGGAAATTATCTCTATTTTCTCATCTCTTTGCAGGATCAGCTTTGCCCTATTCGCTCCGTGCAATCTCATGGGAACCGATCCGCACATTTTATGAATTAAAGGAATTGCTGATTGAAATGAGCTAGCTCAATTGGTGTTTTGCAGCTGTCTGAGTTGTTTTCAATATATTTAAAGCTTGTACAAAACTAATCACGGAAATTAGAAATTCATAAATCTCATTCCTTATTCTCTCTCCAAAACTCTCTCGTTCTCTTTCTTTAACATAAGAGAGCTTATTTCTTCGATTTCAATATTTTCAGTTTTAATAAATGTGCTCATAGAAAAGAATCCTCTCTTGTAGTTGTAACAATCCTAATTATTGGTCATTTCTCTTCTTATCTTTCCAATCCTCATTGGAGTTGAAAAAACACACACGGCTGTGGCTTACAAGCTTATGAAAAAGTTTTTCCACCACTGGTTTGAGATTCTTCTGAATTGACCTAATCTTGGGTTGCAGGTTGACACTGCTGGCTGAATCAAAACGATTTCGATTCAATGATATGATGTTGTTTCCAGCTGCACGCGGATCTCTCGATTAACGGGTGACTACTTGAAACTTCCTCCTCTGAAATAGCATCATTGTATATGTTGAGGTTAGATTTCTTATCTCTTATCTCTCACCGTACATGTGTCCATTTGAATTGGTTGAAAACTATTAAAAAAAGTCATAAACGACTCTTGAGCGTCATTACTAACAAGAACGTGTGTTGATTCCAGGACAACCAGAGACCGTGAATTAGTCCAATCAGGAAGGATAAACTAGAACTCACTATGCGGTTGAGATAGACTTGAACAACCTATAATCTTATGAGAATCTACTACTCTAGTTGACTCCTTGAGGAGACCTTTGTTAGAAACTTGCTCAGAGCCTGTTAGAAAGTTAGGCAAACCCGCCAGAAGACAACTCAAACCTCGGATCAACTACTCGAATATGATTCCCTATTTGACATTGACTGGCGAGTCGATCGCGTAGAATATTTAAGAAAACCGTCCATTCTGAGACTTCAAGGACGTATCTTATTTGCATTCAACCTTCCTGATTTGGTGGCTATGTATTCAACAAGTCAAGTTACATAAATTCAAGATATGAAAAGTATTTTCATGATTTAAAGGTTGAATTCTATCAGAAAGCATCCTTTATAAAACTAGCTTGTAATAAATTAGCTCCTATTTTTCCCTCTGCTTTTGGTTATCTTGCAATCCCTTCTACAGCTTGTCTCGCAGCAGTACCTTAACCAACTCCAGGTCCAATAGAAGCAAGCCCTACGTCCAATCTAGTAGTAATAACGGAAGCGGCAGAAATCAGTACATTCATGATAAATTTGGTGTGCTATATAAATTTTGTGTCTTTACATTGATTTTCTGTATTAAATTTTCTCGTTCATCTGCAAAACATTCTAAATCAATTGTATCAGTCATTGGCCCTCAATACAATTGATTGTAGACATCATTAAATGTCAACGTATGGCTTAATGAATTAAAAGAGAGAGAGAGAGGTGTTCGATTTCCTTGATTTCACTTGGCTTGAATCGCATGAAAGGAACTTGTTACAATGAAATATGAATATGGTTTAGGGAGGTTTGTTTTGACCATTTGTTCTTATATTTATTGCCATGTCTTGCAAAATAATGACTAAAAAGAGTATTAGAAAGTTTCTAAGTCAGTATCTTGCAAAATAATGACTAAAATTAGCTACGAAAAAAGGTTAGTCCCTAAACTTTAAACAGTTCATTTTTAACCAACACACAATTTCAAAACTCAACACAAATCTAATCAAACTAACTCAACCTCTGGTATCACAGTCAAAACATATGAGTGTTTTCACCTTATGACGCTTTATAAAAATAAATATTTATTCTCATGAATTCTCTTGGGACTTGATAGGTTTGTCTTTGATAGTCCTATCATAACCTCATTATTGATTTTAAAAGCTCACTCCACTAAGAATGACTTTTTACTAAAAACAAAATTACCTATCAACTAATCATGAATGTAACGAGCATTAGATGTGATTATTACTTCTATAGAATCAAATAATATATATCTATATATATATATATATATATAGAAAAACAAACAGTAATAATTTATAAAAGAGATTTAGATTTTTCACAATAAGTACTAAAAAATGCAAAGAAGGTAAGAAGTATACTCTATCTTTAGTAAGTTGATTTTAGATTTTTGTCGTCTACAATATTGAAGATACTGAAATGAAGAAAAAGAAAAATCGAAATGCAATGAAGTTGACAACAAGGCCAAAAATAAGGCGGCCGGCCAAAGTATTGTTTGTTCTTGATATTTTTAGCCTCTACACACACATCCCAATCACTTCATTTCCGATTAGAAATGACCTCACAATTCTTCATGAAAACAGCTATGCATCACCGATAGTTTTTCTACCAATTAAAAAATAGTATGTAAAACTTTGCATGTCCTTGTCTAATCTTTGCGTTTAGAGTTGGCAAGTGAGTGTTATTGATTCAAATCTAATTATGATCCTTATCACTCGTGGTACCTAGCAGTGCTCTAATTTAGTAGCATTGCTGATTTATTCACATCTTATATATTGGACGGGTTATTATGCATGATTTTTCTATCTCTGTTTTTTGAAATAATTTCATCTGGATTTGGTAGTGTATCTGTATTGGTAAACTTTTTCTAGGTGACATTATGACATTTGTTGCTCTCACATTCGACAATTTTTCCTGTGGCTGTTTGTTGAAAGGTCCTAGGGGAATAAAGTGTTTAAATCTAATGGTTAAAGCAAGGAAGAGAATTTGGATTGTTTACTCTTTTTATGGCCTATGTGAACTCTTGTATTTGTGTCTTAACAGGACAAGCCCTTCAGAGTTTATTGTTCCATTTGATCGGTACATGGAGTCGGTTAAGAGTAACTATTCAATTGGAATGAGATTTAAAATGAGATTTGAAGGCGAAGAAGCGCCAGAACAAAGGTAGGATGTTCCAGACGAAGATTATATGTTGTTTTGTAGGTTAGCTGTAACGAGTTTTCTAAATCCTCCTCTCAACACCTTTTATTTTAAAGGGGTCACTGTCTTACTACCAGCAATCTAGAGTTGATTTAAGTATACAAAGTAGTTTTCTAACGCCCTTTTTTCTTTTTGGCAGGTTTACTGGCACCATAATTGGTATTGAAGATGCTGACTCCAAAAGATGGAAAGATTCCAAATGGAGATGCCTGAAGGTATCATGAAGTCTAAGATTAACACGAGATATTACATGTGTATTATAATAATTCTATTTGGTATGCTAAAGCTGTTATTTTTCGTTCTCTTGTTAGGTGAGATGGGATGAAACTTCGACGATACCACCTCCAGAGAGAGTTTCTCCTTGGAAAATAGAGCCCGCTCTTGCTCCTCCTACACTAAATCCTCTTCCAGTGCCCAGGTCTAAGAGGCCTCGTTCAAACATTGTGCCTTCATCTCCGGACTCATCTGTTCTAACCAGAGAAGGTACCCGGATTGACATTATGATATCTAATTATGAGTGGATCTCGTACATGTATTTATCTAATGATTTTGTGACTTTGTATTTGTTGTACTAAGTTACATATTTCTTGTAATTTGATTAGGTTCATCAAAAGTAACTGTAGACCCTTCACTGCCAAGTGGGTTATCAAGGGTCTTGCAAGGTCAAGAATACTCGACCTTGAAAGGAAATTATGCTGAGAGTAATGAATCCGATACTGCTGAAAAGCCCCGTTATGTGGCCACCTTCTCTTGATGACGAGAAGGTTGATGTCTCTGCTTCTTCGAGAAGATATGGATCTGAGAACTGGGTTTCCTCTGGGAGGCATGAACCGACTTATACAGATTTACTGTCAGGTTTTGGGGCTGCTGCTAATTCCTCCCATGGTATTGGTCAACCCTTCACTGATCAATCTGTTGTACCTGCTAATACAATGAGAAAACATTCACTAGACCAGGATGGCAGGTTCAACTTGCATAGTAGCCCTCGTTCAATGATGCCTCCGCCTCTATCACTTAGCTTGGAGAATAATTTGAAGGGTTCTGTTCAAAGTGGCTCTATATCACACCAAGCACAAGGGAGATATGTGGGATTTGGCGACCATCCAATTCTGCATGGTCATCGGGTTGAGCACCTGCATGGAAACTGGTTTATGCCACCACCAACCTCTCCTTGTTTGGAAAACTCTGCCCATTCAAGAGAGTTGCTCTCAAAACCTGCATCGGGACAAAAATATGAGGCTGTTAAACCCAAAGAAGAAAACTGCAAGCTCTTTGGTTATTCTCTTATCAGACCGGTGGAAAAATTCGCCGGGCAGATGAATCACGTGTCTAGCCAAGAGCACAAATTTGAGTTTACTCAGAAGTCAGAACAGGCAGGTGGCTCAAAATCAGCGGATAACCCAGGATCTGTAAACGAGCAGGAGAAACGAGTTCAAACTAGTCAGCAACCTTTGAGAGAGGTTCAAGGAAAAGCGCAGAGTGGTTCAACTAGGAGTTGTACTAAGGTATATTTTTCGTACTTTGAATTTTCGTAGACTCCAGAGTTCCTTTGCAACATGGTAAAGAACATGCTTAATGAATTCTGTGGATTCCAGGTTCACAAGCAGGGAATTGCACTTGGTAGATATGTAGATCTTACAAAGTTCAACAACTATGCAGAACTGGTAGTTGAGTTGGACCGGCTATTCGAATTTGATGGTGAACTAATGGCTCCCAAAAAGAATTGGTTGATTGTGTACACAGATGATGAGGGTGATATGATGCTTGTTGGAGATGATCCATGGCCGTAAGTGCTTATGTTTACCTTGATCTGAAAATGCTTTCAGTTATCGTATGTTGGTGTTGATATCGTTTTGGTTTCCACAATCTACTCGGTCCTTTAGTATGAAGTGTTAAATTGTTGTTATCTATTCAGGGAATTTTGTTGCATGGTTCGAAAGATTTTCATCTACACCAGAGAGGAGGTCCAGAAGATGAGCCAGGGACCCTAAATTCACATGGGGAAGGAAACCAAGCAAGTGCCGAGGTTGTGGATGCTAAAGAGAAGCCTCAGACGCTTCCTTTATCATCTATTCCAGAGAACTGTTAGATCCAGCTCTCAAGATGTTAGGTATAAGCGAGGTATACTCTCAACCTTTTTTGTAAATGTTCGTATTTACAATCCTGCATCCCCAAATGACGGGGCCATGGAGTATAAATGAATGTTCATCAGGATTTATGGGGTTCAATTCACCGTTTCTTACAGGGTTTATTGTGCTAAAGAATTAGAAACTGCTATTGAGCAATTCTAGTTTGGATTGTGAACTAACCAAGTTGGATATGAGCCTCTTTCGGAATACAAATTCGACTCTTGAGAAAGTCAGAAATGGATGGCACAAGCGAGTATAATACATGAATCCGGTTTTTGACATGTCCTGGAGTTAGTATTTTGAAGTGTCCTGTTAAATACATAAAATATGTACACGATTCGAGCAAGGTGACGTAACCTTGCCATTCTTGAATCAATTCTCTACCATGTAAATAGTTTCCCCTCCTCTTCCTTTTTCCCCGACCGTTTAACGTAAGTAAAGCAAAGCTCATACACTCGTAGTAATTTCAATTTTGGAGGGCTAGGAACGAGTATCGGTCTATACTCTTTGCAATGTTAGTCATAAGGTGTTGTGGGGTTTTGCAGTAGTATTGCTATCTTGCAGGTTTTACAAGTAGAGGTAGTACAAGGTAAAAGAGGGCACACTTTAATACTAGATGTTAGATATTTGAATTAGACTTCTTTTTTGCCCCACCCCCCCCCCCGGTTTTTTTTTATACTTTTCTTCCGTCTGCATAGTGGACTCGGGTGTTTTCCCCGGTCGAACTAAATGATGCATCTTGTGGTTGGCCGAAGTCTTCTTGGTACTTCTCTCTGATGCAAGATTTATTATTCCTGAAGGAAATTAAGGGTTCATTGGCATGTCTTATAGACGTCATTTGTCATCCTTTGTAACTTAAATTGTGGCACTACTTATAAAAATTCCTTAGAGGTTCGATGGACTGTTCTTGATAAGATCTCACTTGCTGTAAATATGGTATTGTAGTTATGTAAATTTCGTGTCTTGCATCACTCTCTCTCTCTTTCTCTCTCTTTCTTTTAATTTTATTTTTAGGATGCATCTTGCGGTTAATTCAATTGGGATTGCGACCCTTTATCCTGGCCATTGTAGCACGTGTAGCCCAGGGCATAAGTGGGCATGATGACTTGATATCATTCTCACCTTCCTCCGGCTTATCACCTGCTGTCTGGTCAAGATTACAAACTCAACGGTGACAACTAAATATGAGGGTTGTGCTCGATGTGGTACTTAACCCAATGCCTTATGGCATGAACCAATGGCAGCCTTTGATGGTTTTTGTTAATCTTGTTGAAAGTTAGATGGTGGTGTGGCAGAAATTTTGTAATGTGCACTCTAGGAATCTAGCCGATCGCCCTTTGAAGCCCCTAATGATTTGAAGATTAAAGTCCACTAATTTTTATTTTTTGAACTTATAAAGTCCAAAATTTTACAATCATTGCATTAAAAAAAAAAAACGATTATGAGCTTTATTTCTAAACGACAATCAAATTAAGCTGAGTTTTGTAGAACCCAATGAGGTGACGGCAATAAATAGACATTTCTACTAAAGAAAATATATAACTAATGAACATATAGAAATCTTCTGCCGTTTGGTAAGGGAAAATATACAAAAATATATTTAGATAATACAAAGAAGTAGGCGGTTTATTTTTTTTTTTTTTACTACCAAGAGATATAAGAATAATAAAATCACACAAGAAAAATTAACAAATGTAACATGGGAAATGATATTGATAACTTGTGGGTGGAATTGATTAGATGACTAATTAATCATTTTCACCGATATTAATAAGTGATTTATAGATTAACTGTTAGTTGAATTACTGATTAATTAAATCTGATTAATAAAAATGAAAATCATTTGAATTTTTAATGGTAATAGATCATTTTTCTTAAATTTTTTTTTTTTTTTTTTTTTTTACATATCTTTCTTAACTATATTAAAAGAGTGGATGTTGCTTCCACTGATCCTACATCATCGTCAAATACGCACCGTTTAGGTGCTTTACTGTTTTTTTTTCCTTTTCTTTTTCTTCCCCGACTCATCCTTGAAAAGCTGCTTTGCTTTTATTTGATTTTATCTCTCTCATTTCTCTTCTTCAACCTCTCCCTTTGTTTTCTCCGACCAACTTTCACTCCTCCCTCAGGCTTCTCTCTCTTCCTATATCTCTCCCTCATCGCTCTCTATCCTCTCTTTTCTTCCGCCCCTCTCTTTTCCACCGCACCATTTTCTCTCCTCCATCTGCCATCTGATCGCCGCCATCCCTTTCTCACTCTCTCTTTCTTTATCTCTCCTATCACTATCTGTCATCAATTTGTCTCTCTCTCTCTCTCTTCCTCTGCCTATCGCTGTTAACGTGGATGCAAGCCTCACGATCGCAAGCTCACGATTTCAGCTTACAGATCGCACTCGGCAGCACTGGGTTTTTCAATTGGGGGTTTTTTTTTTTATTTTCCTCTAATCTATGAGGTGCATTCACATATACATCCCTACTCTTTTTTTTTTAATGTTTTTTTTTCCTTTTCCCTTGTTTGGTTGATGAGAAAATGGAGGAAAAGAAAAAGAAATCCTAAAAACGTAATTGTTTCATTTCTATTTAAAACGCCTATTCTTGCACATGAAAGCATCATTATTTGATTATGTTAGAATACCATTCCTTATGTTGATTTTAGTACATACACACTCATGTATACAATACATTACTCGTATATGATATTTCCTTTTAACTTTTCAATTGCTAGACCTTTGATGCTGTTGATGGAAGTCAAGCAACACTGACAATTTCTTCTAGACCGTTGGGGAACTTTTGGACGGTGGTAATTTTCTTTTGCAATGCATCTCTCTCTTTCACTTGCTCTTCCTTACACTGACTGATTGGCTCATGTTGGTTTATTAAGTTCTTGTATTTTTCTCTATGTTGATTGTTGTGATGCGCTTCCATATATAGTTTGTGCATTTTTGCTCTTTTCCATTACATGTTATTATGAATCTCTGGAAAACTAATCTGATCTCATTTATAAAAATTAAGATGTATTATTTTTGTTTATGACTGAAGTTTGACGCCATTGCCTTTGGGACTACTATATTGACACAGAATAAGGTTAGTTTTGTCACTTTTTTTTAACCGGCACGTCATTTGGAATGACGGCTAAGTTATTGAAATATAAAAATTTCTTAACCTTTTTTTTCTCATCTGATCAAATTTGTTAGGATGAATACTATTTTATTTTTGTTTATTTTCTTGTGATAAGCAATCATTAACAAGTTGCCCTCAGTAGATTTTGTTTCCCATGACTTGGATGAAAACATCATCCTATAATTTTCTTATTCAGTTCTCAATTTTGAAATCTATTTTACATATATATGTTTGGTCACATAATAAAACGGGTAATATATGAGTTCTCTTAAATTTTTGTGATTTTTTTTTTCAAATAATAAGTAAAGCTTGATCAATGTGCTTCTGCATTTTCTTTGTTCCAAATGCATATTCATGGTTGATCTTCCAAGTTCTTCAGTGGATTATGGTGAAATCCAAGATTTTGTCTGATTCTTTCTTTCTTTCTTTCTTTTGTCCCCTTCTAAATAGAAACAAAAAGAAAGCTAGCCAACTTCTCTGAGAAAGCTATTCACTTTCTTAGTTCCTTTGGTAGTAGGAGTGGGAGATCTTGAGTTCTCTTTCATGGAATCAAGGAATTGATTGTGATCTTCCATAAAACCACATTTTAAAAAGGTTTTTCAACAAAAATAAAAAGGTCATGTATAATGAGAAATTAATCTTATCACAATTGTCGTTTGCATATATAGAGCTCTGCTGTACAACAAGAAAAAAATCGTGAGTTCATTTTTGTCTCTCAAGGTGTGTTTGGTAGGAGAAAAAGTGGAGGATAAGAAGGGTGAAGGAATTACTGAAAGAAATTTGGCACTTATAGTTGTTTGGTAGGGGGAAAAAGAGGAAGGGAGAGATTCGAGGAAAGACTCCAAAGCCTTCTAAACACCCCAAATTTTGATCTCTCTTAAATTGGAGAGAATGTTGGAAGGATTGCATACCAAACATCCGAAGAGCTATTACCTCTCCTTCCTTCCTCTTTTCTCTCACCTATGTGATCAACACATCTTCCTTCCTTTTTTCTTCCCTTCCTACCACACATTTGCTTAGTGTTTTGATGCAAGGTGTAATGTGACATTGGTAATTCACGAAATTGCATTAGGTGATATTAAGCATGCACTGACAAATTATATATCCTCTTTGGCTTCCTTTTTGGATATCTCGTAGTGATGAATATGATGTTGTTCTTATAAAGATGTAAAAAGATGTACGAATTTAAGTGTGAAATTTTTGGGCAGCTTCCAAACACATGAAATCCACTCCTTTATCAAGATATGGAGACAGCTTTTTTATTCCTCTTATAGCTCTCTATTCTTTGTTCGGTTTACCATTACTTTCTGTTTTCAGTTACAACTTTGTATTTTCATGACCTATTTTAGTTGGATTTATAACTAGCTAAGAGTGCCATTGTGGTTCTTTAGCTCTTTCATTTTTTTTTTCTTTTGTAGGTTTATTTCTATTATAATTTCATCTTTCTCATTTTAGATTACGAATTTGATAACTATCTAATCGATTGTTTACATGCCTTTTTTTTCTTTTGCCTACCAGTTGTTAGTCGAGGTGTAAAAAAGTTTTTATGCAATTGTTTGTTGAAACAAAAGCTTCAAAATTGTGGTACGATTTCCTTTTGTCTATTCTATCTCCAAATTCATTCTTATAAATATATTAATGAGTGCATAAGAGATTGTGTGAGTCCCTAAATAATTTAAAAACTCACATTTGTTATCTACACAAGTGATTGTGATTATGGACTAGGAAAAGACAAAAACTGAGATGAAAATTTTGGTTTGAACCATTTCTCTAAACGAGGAATAATCTTATTTACTATTGGTTGTTGTAGGTTGCTGATTACTGGCGTTACAAAAATTATTGTAGACTTATAACCATGTAATAAGAGATTGTGTGAGTCCCTAAATAATTTAAAAACTCACATTTGTTATCTACACAAGTGATTGTGATTATGGACTAGGAAAAGACAAAAACTGAGATGAAAATTTTGGTTTGAACCATTTCTCTAAACGAGGAATAATCTTATTTACTATTGGTTGTTGTAGGTTGCTGATTACTGGGGTTACAAAAATTATTGTAGACTTATAACCATGTAATAGTTTTGATCTTGCTTAAAATTGTTGCATGGATTGAGCTTTAAATATATTAGGCTTGTATATATAGCAGTCAATTTGATTTTTAGGTATTTCTTTCATCATGAAGTTTAATTTTGAAATATTGATTTCTTCAATTATTTTGCATTTCAGTCCCATATTGTTCTTATTTGTCATGATATACTGATAACTGAATGTGAAAATGTAGTTTTTTTTTTATCCTCAATTGCTGCAACTTAAAAATAAATAAATAAAAAAAGTGACATAAATTAATGAGAGAAGAACGAGATTGGTATCAATATTCAATGTTACGTGCCGTGAGAAGAAGCATAACGTGAAAATCAATGGATATTAATACGAAGTTCTTGATCACTTCAAATGTTCCTTTATTTTTAATACATTAATGTGTCTTTAAAAGTTGAATATTTGACACGGAACTTTAAATGTCTAATATTTTGAATTTTAAATGAGCTTGAATAATTTATATTTTATGCTATTATATTATTGTAATTTAACTTTTTATAATCTTTTATTTTTGTGGTTAATGTTACTCAATATTTAGCAATATATATTTTTTTAATGTTCCATAACTGTTTTCATATGTTTTCATCTTTTCTAATATCTTACACTATTTTACGTAAAAATATTGTCCTTAACGGCTATTATTTAGGGATTTATGCATGAAGTAAGACATCTTCGTAATTACAGAAGCACCAATTTTTGTCTTAGTGAAGAGTCTATGGTGTTTTATTGTTTCAAAATAAATTATTTTACATCAGGAATTTTGATTATTACAGTGTAAATAATGGAAGTTGTTAAGCAAATGGGAATGTGAAATGAGTTATTTTTGTTCTCTTCTTATTTTAAAATAAGTTTAGATGAGGTTGTTAGCTATTATTTAAAAATTATTATTTGAAAAATGAAATATACAATCTCTATTATATCGGTAATATATTCACGCCTGCAAGCGCGCGTCTCAAACTAGTAACTATATTAAAAGAGTAGAAAAATTTTCACTGTTCATTTTTCGTAGTAAAAAACGCTCCGTTTTGGGGCTTGTTTTTGTGTTCTTCAACTATACATTCTGACCATACCAATCTTCCTTTCTCAGCCCTCTCTTTTCCAATTACCTTTCCCTTTCCTTTCTCTCTCAAACTTGCATTTTCCATCTTCAATCTTTCGGTGCTTTCTCCCGACGAGAATTTGGTGGACTCTTGATTCTGGTAAGAATCGTCTCTCTCTCTTTCTTCTTCTTGCCGTCGCTGGTGACTCCCCGCCGGCTGTGGGTTCTCGGCAACCAAGCAATTTTGTCCTGTTTTCTGAATTGTTTTTTGGGTCTAAATAAAACCCGCTAAATCGCTTTAGATTTGGGGAGAAATCATTTCTTATGTGCACCCACCAAAAAAGAGGAATTTCCCACAAACCAAACACCAAAATCTCTACAAATTAACAACAAATCCCCCGAAAACATAAAATTTTGAAGAAACCCATAAAAACCCATGTAACAATTCAGTCATCTACAAAGCTAGCTGCAGATCTTCAAGAGAGAGATTCCAGCTTCATTAATAGATCAAAACCAAAAAGTCTGATTTTTTTTTTTGATTTTTTTGCAAATTAACAACAGAAACTGGTTGAAAAGCTCATCCTTTTCACACACTGAGTCTCCAAAGACAAAAACCCAGTTGCAAAAAACCCAGATCTTAGACCAAAATGAGTTTGTGAGAACATTATTCTCATTTTTTATGCATGTCTAGGGAGAGAAAGAGAGAATAGAGATAGAGATGTTTGTGTATATATATGTATGTATGTACCTAGAACCGCTACAGAACTCATAGAGCTTGCCACGGTTGGAAAAGATGATAAGAGCAACTTTAGCTTCACATAGAACGGAGAGCTCATGAGCCTTCTTGAGAAGCCCATTTCTTCTCTTGGCAAATGTCACTTGCCTGTTGATTTTGTTCTCTATTATCTTCAGCTCTACCCTTCCTCTCCCCATATGGATCTTTCTCTGTCTCTCTCTCTTGTTTCTCACTCCTTACTAACACCAATAATCTTTCTCTTTCTAGACCTTCTTTCCGGTCTTGGTTAAGAGATGAGAAAGCCCTCCAAAAAGAGCCTGAGTGTTTAGGATACCAAAACGGATATCAATTATTAATTATATTTAAAAGGTGTACCCGTGAGAGAGAAATAGGGAAACCCCTTAAAAATGTTTGTGTGTCGTGTTTGTTTTGTACTATGCATATATATATATATATATTATATGTAATTGTTTTATGTCTGTTAGTAATAAATATTATTCTATTTCTATTGGTATGTATAAAGATAGAAACAGGTTGTTTCAGTTTCTTTCCAAGCTACGTTTTATAATAAAGTGCTTACTTCAGGTAATAATAATTTCGAAAATGTATAACATATATACGAAGAGACATAATTATTGCATTCTTTCTTTTAGGTTTGGTTGATCCTTTTCTTTCCTCTTCAGTCACTAAAAAGCAGAGAGAAATTTTTATTTGTATTCCATACACACACGGATATATATACACACACATACACATCTATATTGCTTTAGAGTATTGGGTTTCCTTTTTTGCTTAAGAAAGTTTCGTTTAAACAATAGGAAAAAAAATTCTTTTTGATTGTGAGCTAATGATGCCTTTAGGTTTCAAAACAAAGTTAATAGAATTCTTTCATTTTCGAATTTCATTTTTGCTTTTATGTGATTTTGCCATTATTTTCGGGCATATTCATGTTAAATTTGTGTTTGGATCAAGTTTTCTTGTTTAGAAATTTCCTACTTTTGTCTGCTTTTGAAATGATTATCCGTCCTAATGTTGTTTTAGGAGCTCATTATTCAGGAAATAGGCATATTCGATATTGCTTAGGATAACACCTACTATAACTTGTCATGTAAGAAAGCAGGTTTAGCAAAATCACATTAGTTTAAAATATGAGAGCCATCACAGATCCATCATTCTCAGATTATTTGCTTCAAATTGGTAATGGAATGGAACAACCCCACTCTTGTGGTATGATTAAGCTTTTACCCCATATGATAGTACCTTTTGAAGATGATATTTTGTCATTGAATAATTTGATTGATATTGTATTTCCAAATTTGCATGATTTTGCAAATAAATTAGACTTCATAATTAATCGTGTCATATTAACCCCGAAAAATGACTACGTTGATAAGATAAATAATATATTAATTGAACGTTTTCCAGGTGTCACTTTCAGGTATTTTAGTTTTGAAGAGGTCCTTGATAAAACTGAACAAAATATGCAAGAAGATTTCTTGAATATTTTGACACCAAATGGTATACCACCTCACGAACTAATATTAAAAGAAAATTGTCCCATTATATTGCTACGAAATATTAATCCTTCTGAGGGGTTATGTAATGGAACTAGGTTGATTTGTTAAAGGTTTGAACGTAATGTTATTGATGCTGAAATTACCCTAGGCGAACACCGTGGTAAAAGAGTTTTCTTGCCTAGGATACCCTTTGTACCACTTGAAAATGATAAAAATTCATTTCCATTTAAAAGAACACAATTCCCAATTCGTCCATGTTTTGCAATCACATTTAATAAATCACAAGGTCAAACTTTAGATTTTGTTGGATTATATCTTCTAGAACCTGTTTTCTCACATGGACAGCTATATGTTGCACTGTCTAGAGCAAAAACAAGCAAATCTATCAAGATTCTTGTGAAACCAACTTCTAATAATTAACTTCATGCTCAATGTACTAAAAATGATGTTTACAATGAAGTTTTAACTTTGGTAAACCGTTCTAAAATTATTGTTTGAGTACAAGAATATAGAATAATAGTTGTTGATGTAATGAAAAGGTATTATTTTTTATTGCTGCTTTTCAATTTATGCTTCTATCATAAATGTCTGGTTTTTAGATAATTTATAACTCTTTTAAAAGTTTTATTTTCTACTTTCTTTTTTTGCAGAACTACATGCAAACAACAACGAGGTCATTCGCATCGCTTTAAGGTGAATTTCTTTTAAAAAATCTACATTTATTTGTTAGTTTGGCAAATGTTTTTTTCCCCTCTGGTTACTCTTTTGAAAAGCTAGATAGATAAAACGAAACCTTTATTAGCATCTTTAGGTTAATTTTCTTTCAAAAATCTACATTTGTACGTTGATTAATTTAAATTTATCAATATTTACAAAAACTAAATCTGAAAAAAGACTTCTCTAATCAACACAAACCGTAAGCTTCAAAGAGATCAACGCATAAGCCTAAAATCAATGAGGAAAATATCGTATGTTAATTAATTTAACTCTTCAATTTTTGTTTATTAATCTATATTTTTTTTAATCTCTAGAAAATATTTTTTCGTATTAACTGTTATGAAAATTTTCATCACGACTCAACATGTGCAACGCACATGTCCAAACTAGTATTAAAAGAGATGGCAACCTGAAACCACTAAAAGGGTGTCTAAAACTGAACGTGGATGCAGCATATAGCCAGTGAACTTTCACCTCCATGACCGTCCGATCTATGCCAAACGGTCGTGGAATTAGAAGACTTCTAATCGAAAAATAGAGGGGAGAGCTCTATGATCTTCCTCGTGAGATCACTTTCTCCAATCTCTGGTTTACCTCTCTTCCTGTGATTTTCTTCTCTTTCTCAAAATTTCCCACCAACCAAACAACACAACACTGTTTTACAGAGGGCTTGTAAATGGCAACGACGGCTTGTTTCATCATCGTCAGCAGGAACGACATCCCTATTTACGAAGCTGAAGTCGGATCTACTCCTAAAGTAATTCTCTCCCCCTTTCAATTTCCCCCTTTCTTTTGATTCTGTTCCCTTTTTTTGTCATCTCTGATTTTTGATTTCATGGCTCTACTCACGATTTCGTATTTACTTCCAATTAAAGATTGGTTTCTCTCTCTCTCTCTCTTAACGATTTTTAGTTTCTGTTGATGGTTATTTCTATCTGCAATGTTTGATTCTAAAAGCTCTAGCTACCATTCAAGTTATGGCATGTTAAATACATATACATACACACACACACACATATATATATATATGTTGTAAAAATTCTTATTTATAGAACTGAAACTAGCAGCATTTTCTCATTCCAATAAGGGGAAAAAGAAAAAACCCCATTTACAGAAATGAGTACTGGATATTTTATTAGTGATCTTGAACTGATTTTTATTAAACCTCTAGCGACTATTACATATCATTTGTTAAAAAAAAAAATAGTTGAAGCTGTTGAATTCAATTATTTTTGTTGGTTGCTTTAGTGACTGAGAATACCGCATCACCTCATTCCAGTAATAAAAGAGGGTAGGATTAGACTTATTTGGATTTCAGCGGTCTTAGCATTGTACTTTCAATTCGGCTCCGAAGAATTAAGCGAATTTTTTAGGGGGTTGGCTTAAATTCTGATGGAAGTTGAAAACGACCGTAGTTTTGGATAAGCGTTGTGGATTCAGAGCTATGGGAGATTGGATCTCATTCTTTATAGTTTGTTTTTCTGATGGACAACTGATGCACTTGTTGTCCTCTTTTTTGTGTGCTTATTTTCATCTTTTTAGCTTTAAGTGGTGGATTGATTTTATCAAATATGGGTGATTGACTCCTCACGTAAATGACCTCATGACAGAGAGAAGATGCTCCTCAGCTGCATCAGTTTGTTTTGCATGCTGCTCTCGATATCGTTCAGGACCTTGCATGGACAACAAGCGCCATGTCCGTTTCACGCCCTTCCAATTTTTTTCTTTTATGTTGATTTTCCAAAAGGCAACCTTCTGTTCTGTTGTGGTTAGCCACTTAATCTACGGTATTCCTCCTAATGATTCTGTCCTTTTCATTCCTTGCAGGTTCTTGAAGGCAATAGACCGATTCAACGATTTGTTTGTTTCAGTATATGTTACAGCTGGTCATATCCTCACAAATTATGGATTAATTTCTAAATTGCTTGCTACAAGTGTGTGTTATTTCTTGTTTCCATGTTATATTTAGCACCTTCGCATAGGTTTAACATTGACATTTCTTAATACTTGCCTCAAACTGGAAGTAGGTAATGAATGAGATGGTACATTTGTAACTGTAGTACTTTTTTGTGGTGACACACGTGTCTCAAACTTCTCAGTTTGTTGTTTTCTTAACTAGAACCTTACATACTAGATTTATGCTACTTCATGACTCCCGGAATGATGATGGCATTAAGAGCTTCTTCCAAGAGGTTCACGAACTCTATATAAAGGTAATAGTTTGTTTCTTCCAGTTTGATATCATGCTCTCCTTAGTCCTCTGATTATTGTTCATCTTGGTAGGTGGACTCCATTTGACATGATCTGCTCTTGCTCTCCCTTAAAAAATGTTGGCTGATTTGGTTCTTGATGAATTCGTTTATTCACCTTGCACTCACTAGCATGATAGGTTCAAAGTATTTTTTCATTTTGGAACTCAAGGAGTTGCTTATGTGTTCCTTTTTTCTCACTCGCAAATATGTTATGCTTGGACATGTTATTGTACGTTTTACTTTTTTCAAGAATCCACCAATTTTGTCGTCTGGCCTTGGGCTACGATGAGATGAATAAATAGATGGGCATTAACTTCAAGCAAACATAAAAAGTTCATTAACATATTTTTGCATTGCAATTTTGTCATTGTCGTCGTTGTTGTTGGGAGGAGATTTTTGTGTTCTTTATTTATTGTTGGTAAACAGGAAATTTATGCTTGGATGTATTGACTCTTTACTGTATAACCGTTCGTTGGTAAACTAGCAATATAGGATTTAGCATTTGAGTGCTTGATTTTGTCAAACCGAATGTTTGTGCTTGAAAAAATAGATATTGATTTCCCGAACATGAAAATGATATTGCAACTTAGGTGAAAAGTTTGAAAATAAAACATTATCATTAGTGACAAGAATTTTATAACTGTACCAGACAAAATGGAAAATATGAACGTTATGTATTAGCCATTGCGAATTTTAGGAACTTTACGAGTTATGTTGTTTTGATTCATCTTCTTCCCCCTTGTGCATAATTAACTGAATAAACCCATCACGCTTTTCAACGGGACATTGGTTTTTGACTAGTTTTTGGGTTTGGAATTTTCAGATTCTTCTTAACCCCCTTTACTTGCCTGGTTCCCGCGTTACGTCGTCGCATTTTGATACCAAAGTTCGTGCTCTGGCAAGAAAATATCTGTAAAGGCCATTTTATCTTCTGGAAACTGAGCTCGTCCTTCCGATGATGTGAGATGCTGGACTTCTCCTAGCATCGTTTCCAACCTGTGCATTTTCGGATCCCCTTGATACTTTGAGGAATTTGTAATGCTTTTCGCTTGTAGTCAGTGATTTCTAGGCTATGTTTCGATATGACATCGCTCTTGACAACAGGCAACTAAAAATTTTCTATCAAGCACATGTTGTATTTACCTATTAATCTTTAAATAACTTCAGTTTTTTAGACCTCCAATTACGTAAATACGGGGGTAAAAAATCCGAGCAAGTATTAAGGAAGGGCAAAACCAAAAAACAATCTGCCATTGCTCCAATCTTGTGATTTACATTTGTCAGAGTATCACACGAATTGCAACCCAACATCCCCGGTTTCTTGAAGAAGATCCGCGATATACTTTCATTGTAACAAGAAAATATTGTCTTTCGATCTAACAACTTCAATTCCAAGAAAGAACCTAAGATCGATCATCCAAGTCTTTTAATTTCATACTCTTTGAGCAAGCTACTTCTTTAAGTTTTCCATTTAAGTGGAGTTGTTGTCTGTTAGGATTATGTCAGTAACATGAGCTTTATTTTCAATTTTGCCCATATTTAGAAATCACTACCATGATTTGGCCATTTGTCTAATTCACCTCCCCACTCCAACTCTAATTTACCTTCGTCTGTTTGCTTTTTGGTGCTAAAGACGTCTATCCTTTATTTATTTCCATTAGAAATTACAACAAATAGGCAATTTTTTAAAAATATTTTCTATAAATATCATATTTCAATTATTTTAACCAATTTTTTTATGAGAATATTTTAAAGGTAATTTCATCATAATTAAATCATTTATCATAAATATATTATTTACCTCAAATATGTTACTTATCTTAAATATTAAAAAAAAAAAAAAGCTATTTATCTCTTTTTCTCTGGTTAAATTATGATCCCATTCATTTCATTATCAAAGGATTTACAAGCATAAAGAGACTAATTTCGTAATCCATGTTCTCATTAGTACTACACAATAACTTGAATTACAACAACTAACAAACAACAATGTTATATTATGCTTCTCTTAAAAGATTTTCAAGTTAACTCACAAGAAGGAGCAGCCCAAAAGCTTGATGAGTTCGACTGGTTCATAAGAAGAGTTTTTCTCATGTTTAGTTATTTTATGATTGCAATGTTTAAAAAAGGATTATTTCTGTTCAAATGGTGAAGCTTTTTGTATAACTGGTTGCATTCAAATCTCGACTTAGCACAAGTTATTGACTGGTACCATGTCTAGAAAAATACTGTACTCAAAGATCTTTTAAGAAAATCCAGACATTTGTATACAGCTTAAAAATACTCTTCACTTGATGAATGAGGTGTTAAAAACAACATGACAAGATTAAATCACTTCTACCTCGGCATTGTTCGGAATGAAATAGTCTCGGCTTCTCAGAAATTGACACGAATAAACTTACAATAAAT
This sequence comes from Ficus hispida, assembly GCA_025413025.1. Lineage (NCBI taxonomy): Eukaryota > Viridiplantae > Streptophyta > Magnoliopsida > Rosales > Moraceae > Ficus > Ficus hispida. Next base: position 20,978,232 of record CM046369.1, read on the forward strand.
TAATGAGATGATCTTTTTATAAATAATTAGACGGTTCAAAAACTTGTATTTTTAATAGGGGACTCCTTCCTAATGTGAAAGTTGATTTTTTTTAAATTGAAGGATTACACTTAATAAGATTAGAGCTGAAATGAGCCTTCAGGAGTCTTAAATTCAGACGCTCAAGATCATATCCTAGGGTCAATATGTAGAATTAAACCAATCCGCAAAATACAATACTTTTGGGTTGGGTTGAAGGACTATTGAATTGATAACAGGTTGGGAAAATTCCGATACCAAAGTTTCGGGTAATTGGTTTTGAATTGACCCGTAATATAAAAACACCCCTAAGCACCCCAAATTTACATACTACTAGTCATTATATATGCAAAAAGATCAAAATAATCCTCCCGCTTCTCTATTTCTAGCTCTACTTTAGGGTTAAGAGCTTTTCATGTAAACGAAAAGAGCAGCAATAGAAAAAAAAAAAAAAAAAAAAAAAAAAAAAAAAAAAAAACATGTTAAACAATACAGTACAATACAACGAGCAAACATGTCCTTAATGGTGTGAATAAAAGGCTATAAGTTAGGATAATTAGGTCAACTTTTATCTAAATAACATGTTGAGCGTATTAATACATAATTTTAGTTATTATTTGAAAGAAAAGAAAGTTCAAACCCAAATGGGAGTTATGTTTTTTCTTGGCTACTTGTTTTGCAACTTCTCGATCTAGGTCTATGAAGGATAGGGGAAAAAAGAAAAAAAAAAAAAAAAGCTTTAATTTACCCGATCATGATTGCATAAATAAAAAAAAAGAACGCTTTTTTTTTTAATGGATTTTTTTAATTAAAAAAAATAGAAGAAAGCTTTAAAGTTACCATAAAAAAATGGAAATATAATTATCTCTTGCATAGAAAGTATCACAAATTTCCTTTAGCAAATTAAATCATAAATTTACATGTCCAGTTCAGCTTCGGTGACCTTCGTGTTCTCGCGTCTATTTTTCCGCAGCCTAAGAATGAAAAATAAGTGAAAATTTAGACTTCGATATAACATAATAGAACATTAACTAAAATCTGACTACTAATTAACATATGATCAGCAAACTATTAAGAAATTAATTAGAGGGTAATAAAATTGTTTACCTTTTCACGTTTTCGAGTACCGATCCTTGAAAAATCTGACTATATCCTTCATGAATTGTCCATAATATTCCTCAAATTTATTTGTTTCATAATTTTCATAATTTTCTGAACCCGTTATATTCGATACTGGAGTTTCTGGTACCGATTTTTGAATTGCACGCTCTGCTATTTCAACGAGTTTCTTCGCAAAGGCTTCTTCTCGTCCTTTACGTTTAGCTCGTATAGCCGCAATTTCTTCTTTAAACTTCTTACAAGTTGCTTCTTCTATTTCTTTATTAGCCCACGTTGCTTCTCTAATTCTGCTAGATTATTAAATATTTATTAAAAAAAAAAAACTCCTGTCCTTTATATGAATAAAAAAGGATTTGCAATCTCTCTCTCTCTTCAAAAAGAAACAAAGATGCTTGTATTTCTCAACATGTTAGAAAACCAACATGTTTCAATAGGAGCAGGTGGTGGGAGGAGTCAAGGAGGAGAGGGATTTGGATAGAAGTTTCTAAGTTCGAAATATGAGTGTTACATGGTACATATTTTTTCAAAGGGTAAAGCACTTGAATGACATAAATTTAAAAATCAATACACCGATATGACACAAAAAAATTAACACTAGATCAATATAACACAAAATTAAACTAAAGTTAATTAAAATTTGTGTCATGTTGATCAAGAATGGAGAATTTGTGTCATGTTAGCCAAGAATAATAAAAAATTTGTGTTATGTTGGTCAATAGATGGAAAACATATAATTATTAAGGTTTTTTTTTTTTTTTTTTTCCTTTCAAAACAAGAGAAGAAGCTAAAAAACTAATAACGTAAAATCATAATGGGAATATTTTTTGCACCTTTATAAAATTTTTTTGCAGCTTTTTTAGTGCTTGATCTGGACTATTTTGAAGCATAATGGTAATATTTTTTACAGCATTTACGGGGCGGTATTCACGACACTAACTCGTTAATTAGATCATGTTACTATGAATGATACGTTGGATGATTCGTTTATTCTTCGGTGTTCGAATATTCAACAAAGATTTTCATCAGCTCCGAAGATCATCGAGTTTAGTTCAGGCCGGGACTCGTCCTAGTGTCAGCCGGTTGCGGTGGGAGTTTTTTCATTTATTCGAGGGAAATGAAAACTATTAACATCAAAATTGGTGAGAGAGGTACTCTAAAATATTTATGACTTTTTTCCGGCCTTATGTGTTTTTCAAACCAGTGATGCACAAATTTCTAGTTAAAAAATTGTGTGATATATTTTTTTTTACACACGCACGAAGTGATCAACTGTAGCTGTAAATTTACTGTTAGACTATAATGGTTGACTCACATATAATAGACTAGCTAATATTGAAGAACTCAATTTGTACGAGCCAGCAAGTTAAAACTCAGTATTTGAAACTGAACAAATTAAATAAATTGAGAATTCAACTTGCATGTACTAAATTTTTTGACTTGAAATAATAGCTAATGAAGTAGTCAAATATTGATAACCCAAACGAAACCGGCTTTGTTTATATGTCTCTGTATTTAGTACTGTAAGTAAAACTGGTATTAATTCTTCTTAGTTGAATAGCGTTAAGAAAAGGGGGATAAATGAACATTCTTGGAATAAATTAGAGAAATTTAATAACATGCAAAAGAAAAAATATATATATAGTCGCCCATTTGGAGGAAAAAAAAACGTATAAATTTCGTGTTCAAAAGGGAAAGAGTTTCACGATATACAAAAGAATCAAATTTTAGTTTGGTTTTGCTTACCTTATGTGAAGGATTGTTTATTTTTTATTCGTTTATTTTATTTTTTCATGAAGGTTCGTTTTGATTTTCTCTGGTTTGTTTCTCTTTTTATCCCTCTCTTTTAATAAATTTGAGTGCAGGCTTTTGGTAATTTCATCTTTATTAATTATATATATATATATATATTTTATTTTGATTAACTCGTAAATAATCTTGATCAACATTAATCAAAATAGTTTATTGGTTTGAATTGGATTTGGTGAGGATCATCCCTAGCAAGCGAGGGAGAGAACTTGTATAAGAATGACCTTGAGAGAAGAAAAACAAGAGTGAAAAAAAAAAAAGGGATAAAAACTGCATAGTGTGTGAGTTTTATTTATATAATAATCCCTCTATTCATACAAATAGAGAGAGCTCAATACATGCACACTTCACACTGCATATTCATCACTATATATATGTTACAACACACTATATATATAACCAGCTCTAGAGAGCTCACTGCAATTTTATTTATGATTACATATAAGAAAGCCAAGACATCTAGAGGACGTCGTCATCATGATCTTATTATTTTATGATATTATTATTATCATCTTAATTAAAGTGATAAGTGAAAGCTAAGGCATCGAGGAGTTCGCCAGATCTTCCTTTGACACCAACGATTACACCATTTTCGATCGGGAAAGTGAAAGGCGTCCCTTGCTCAGCTCCATATGGTCCGAAGGTCCTCTTGTTGGTCTTAAATGTTAGCGAGCGGATCACCGGAGTCTTTTTAGCCAGCCAAGATAAAGGAGAATAGTGCCCACTCACACTCACTAGGTGCTCTTCTGGGAATTGCAGTACAATCTAGCTAACGCCATGCATACAGCCATGCAACCTCGTTAATATCTATACACATATCCTAATGGATATACATATATATATATATATAGATGTTTCTACGGTCTCTCTCTGGACAAAAGCCCCTCCAGGATGCCTCTAACATTAATAGTAATTCAAGAAAAACGTAATATAACACATGATAAATCTGAAAAATCTGTTTTATGTGTTAATCTATAAAAAATATATTTTCATTAACAATACAGATTATTATAATTACATCTTACTCATTTAATATCACGTTGGAGACATCTATGGGGAGTGACCTCCCACCGGAAAGACCGTATAAAGACATATATATAAAAATATAATTTTTATTAACAATACAGATTATTATAATTACATCTTACTTATTTAATATCACGTTGGAGACATCCATGGGAGTGACCTCCCACCGGAAGGACCGTATAAAGACATATATATATATATGTATATATATAAATAACAAGTAAATTAGTTACTAACCTTGGTAGTTGTGAAGGAATGTTTACTGGGATGTTTTGGTCCAGGAAAGGGCTTGCCATTCAAGTCGTAGACGACACTGAAGGAGCCAATCGCATCTCTAGCTGTAGGAAAGCTCGATTTCTCGAACACCAGTGTAGGACCCATCATCCCACCCACTTCCACCACTCCCTCGCCATGCTCCTACTGTTATCGTCTGGCTTTTCCCACCCGTTCCCACCTACAATATACATATATACATATATATACATATGTTCAAGGGACAACGTATAATTAGTGTTCAATTATATAAACATATTATATATATACAACAACCAAGTTGGCCTTCTAAAGTGAGGGCATATATAATTTTTTTTTTCGACAAAAAAGAAAAAAGAAATAACAATTAATAAAAAAAGTCAATAAAGGCTGATATAATCACATGTCCCTAATAGCTCCGCCGCTATATATATATATATATATATATATATATATATATATATGCATCCTTATAATATCTGGTACATGAGGACCTTACCGTTCTATGATTAGAAAATGATCACGAGGAATTTGGACCTGGGATTTGGAGAAGTGTGTGTGGTTTACGTGGCTGCCTTAGCTCTCTCTTTCTCTCTCTCTCTCTCTCTCTCTATATATATATATATATATAAAGTTAATGGGAATACTGTAAAATGTATAGGAAAAGTTAGAATATGTTGCGAACCAATTGATGTATTTGGTGCCCTTATCTTTTAACTTTATTTGGGAATATTTCAATGTCAAAATGGGCAAAGTTAGAATATGTTCTTGACCAATTATTGGACAACACGTGGCCGAAGGTCATAAAATAATACACAATCTAAAGAACCAATTTCCAATATTTCAAAAATTTAACATTATTCATATTACCTAACCAATTTTGCAAGCTTAACAAATAAATTCACAACCAATTTCATTCGAAACAAACCTATTTCGTTGAATACACAAATAAACAACCAATTTCTCATGTTTTAAACAACCCTATACTTAAAAACACAAAATTATCACATGCAAATATTGTAAAATTTTATTATTTCATTGTCTATATATAATATCAATATACTCAAAGAATTAAAGAAAAATCTCGTTAAAATCTAATTAAACAATACAAAAAAACTTAATAAAAAAGCCACATGCACAATTTCCTATTTTCACCTGAAAACTTAAAAACTTACCATCAAAATCTCCTTCAGATGGTATGAGGAAAAATTCAGTCGATGGCGGTGACAGTTTCGACTAAAAACTTAAAAATACTTTATTCTTTCCTTTTCTTTCTTTCTTTTTTTTATTTTTATTTTTTTTTGGTTAGGATTAGTGTCTGAAACCAAACACATTTTATACACATATGACATTTATCATATAATAAAAGGTTAATTTCATATGTTATAATTGTTCACGTTATTATTATGAATTAGATTAAACGAAAGTTTCAAGATTATTAATATCCAATTTATCAATACATATTTACATGTTAAAAAAAATGAAAACCTATCTGATTATCATTCTACTGTCTTTTGATTACCAGCTCTTTGACCACTTAAAAAACCGACCAGGAACCCACCGCCAAAAACTAACGCCATCGATCGATTAACTGACCGGACCACTGTGGTTGGTGATCGGTCTTCAGCTCCCCTTTACTGAGCCGACCAAAACAGACAGGTGTATACAGAAGCACAACCCTAGCACTTAAGAGTGTGTTTGGTAGTAGAGAAATATGAAAGGAAGGTGAAAGGTGGAGGGATTGGTGGAAGGATTTTAACAATTATAATTGTTTGGTAAGAGAGAAGAGAAGAATGAAGGGATTAGGAGGGGGACTCCTAATCCTTCAAAAAGCCTCAATTTAATCCCTCCAAATTAATGGAGAGATTTTTGAAGGGATTTAATCTATCTCATTGGTTGAAAATTATATAAGTATTTTATAAATAAAATCTATTATTTCATTTCTCCTGTATTTAGTACCAAACAAGAGAGATGATTTTTGTTTTCTTTCCTTCTTATCATACCAAACATTATGAAAGAATAGACTTCTCACTTCTTCATCTTCTTCCTCGCCTAGGCGATCTACCATTTCCTCCTTCCACTCTTCTCTCGCTTCTACCAAACATAGCCTTAGGGTTAACATATGAAGGATTTCTAGTGGTGAAAATAATCAAGTAACTGAATGGTGGCTCCTTTGTAGCTTTGCTCAGTTTTTATGTAGTTTTGGTAGGTTGCTTTACCTTTCTTATGACATCGTTGTTATAGAGCTGTTACTATTTTGTTTTGCTTACATTACACACAGATAATTAAGCAAGAAACAAACTTTAGGAATATATATATATATATATATTACTGTACGAATTGTGACTTTTATTTATTAAAGATAATATAAAACACTTTAGATTTCAATTTGAGAAATCTTATCTAAATCCATCTCCTCCCACTCGTTAAGTTAGCCGCACTAGAAAACTGTGAGTAATTAAATCATATTATTATCTTTCTACTTCTATTTAATTTTTCTAATCTATTTCTATTAGTATATTCTAAGGTGCTATCTTGGTTGCTTGCTCTCGTCCCTTTTTTTCCTGACGAAACACGAATGGCTTTTTTAAATTAAGGACACGTCAATAAAGAATATTCTTTTTATTTTTATTTTATTTTTATTTTTATTTTATGTAAACGACGTGAGTGTCGCTTGCATCTTTCTTTCTCCGTTAGTTCTTCCGTTCTGAAAAACGTGTTTTTTTTTCTCTTTTTTTTTTCCATCTCTTTTTTCGTTCCACTTCTCCTTGGACTCAAATAAACTTGTTTGGAACTTAGATTTCAACTTAAATTTTATCTCAATTTTTTTTTTATTTTTTTTAAATCAACAAAAATTACAATTAATTTTTTAAAAGTTAACCAACTTCAATTTAAAATTTTTATCTCAAATCAACAAATCAAAAGGAGACAAACAATTTTCATTTTCATTTTTTAAATATTTTTTTGATTTTATTTTTTAAAGTTGGCTTTTATAAATGTGTTGCTTTGCTTTTGCTTTTTGTTTGCTTTCACTTTACTTTAGGTACTATTTGACAAAAGCTACATGTCATACACGTTTTAGAGTATGTCAAATTCATGTATCAGAATCATATTGTTACATTTAGATAAGAAAATCACACTTTATTCCAAAATAAGTTGATGGAGTCACGAACGGATCAGTATTTCGAGTTTTATTTTCTTTTTTTTTTTTTTTTTTTGTGACGTTTGTTTTGTATACTTGGCTCATCTCATTTTAAAAATGAAATAAAAAAAGTGTTTGTTTAAACCTAAAAATCAACTCTTTCACTCATTTTTATTTCAAACTTATTTTGCATAGTAATATTTTCATTTTAAAAAATCTCTCCCCTTTATTTTAAGTTTTATGGTTCGTTTGAAAACTATATTTATTGTGTATTATATTCAAATATAATACAATAAAACACAATATGCGTTTGGTTTTTTTTTTTTTTTTTTACATTGTATTAAAATGTAATATGTGTTTGGGTTATTAGTGAGAGTGTGTGTGTGATATGATTGATAAAAATAGATAGAAAAATAAAATAACAAATAATGATCATATTGGATTCAAATTTTCAAAAGTATTTACATTTGAATAGAATATATAAGATACCCAAACATACATCACATTACCTTTGAATATAACGTAGGATGAATGGTGTTTCCAAATAAACCATTAAAATTTCATAACTTTTTTTATTTTATATCTGATTAAGACAGTTTTTTAGAATGTGTTCATTATTTATAAAAAGGAACAAATCTATATCAATATCTTATTAAAATATGATAAGATTTTATTAGATTTGTTAAAAAAAAAAAAACTAATTTTCAAATGATTTTTTCTACCATCTATCCAAACAAAAGATTTTAAAAATTTCTTCTTTTTCATAATTACAAAAAATTACACACCCAAACATTGTTCCTTTTTTTTTTTTAAATGACTTCTCATTTTAAAATAATAAATTTTTTCATTTCAAAAGCAAACATATGAGCCAAACGGACTCTAAATATTTATGTGTCAGTTGAATCTCCTCCTATCTTTTAGTATATGTACCTTGGTAAATATACAAAAAAAAATCAAAATTTAACATTTGTTTATTGTTGATTACTAATATTTTGGGAAAATATCAACGAAATCGTCAGTAATTTCATCAATATTCTGAACACAATTGTTTCTTTAGAACCCAATATATATATATATATATATTTACGTGTATATGTTTATTCTTAATATCAAGCAAGAAAACATATAATTTTGGGCTTGCGTCAAGGAAAAAAGAAAGCATAAATCATCATCGATATAACCCCTAATACATAACATTATAACATGTAGCAACTTGGAAACTCTCTAGTTATGTTTCTAGTCATTATCTTACAACCCAAAAAAAAAAAAAAAAAAAAAGAGGAAATACAAGGACCAGAGGCCAAAATAATCCTCCCGACCGAGTTCACTATTTCTAGCTCTACAACAGGGTTAGGAGCTTTACACATTTACAAAACCAAAAATGCCGAGAGGCTCCGACTCCAACTCCGACTTCGACCCCACCATCACAAGTGGGGGGGTGTGAGCCCCAACCCCAAGTAGTACTACAAAAATCAAGTGGGGCTTCTTCTATATACAAACACTGCCTACACAACAACCATTTAAGTTTCAGTGTCATAAGTTCCTTTCATGCGGTTCAAGCCAAGGGAAACCAAGGAAATCAAACACCTCTTTCTCTTCATCGAATTTCAAACTCGCGGTAGCTTTTATTCCCTGTCATTGAACCAACATTTAACAGTAAACGAACTGTGAAAGTAGCTGCTCATTTCAGATGACGAAGTTCAAAAGTATTTTTACCCGTTTACCAGGAGATCCGTGTGTGGCTGGATACAACCCCGTATCATCGAGCCGGAATCCTTTTGATTCAGCCAGCAGTATCAACCTGCAACCGAGGATTAGATCAACTTGGAAGAATCTCTGCTTAATTATGGGAAACTGTATCACTTAATATAGGTATTAGACCATAAACTTGTAAGCGGTAAGTAATTAGTTTATCCGTTGAAGATCGGAAAGATGAGAAACGAGTGTCGGGTAGGAGATATACCTCCTGTTCAGTACATCATTTCCAGTCCACGCTATCAGCCCAAATGCAAATATGTCGCGGGGATAAACCTTAAGAAAAATAGCACAGATTATCGTATTATGAGAACACTAAATCAAATACAAAATTTCTTGATAGAGCAACAAAAAAATGCAAGCCCAACGTATGAGATGTCAGTATGTACCTTAAAATCAATGCGGTGCCGTAGCTCTCTTCCAGGATATGTGCAAAGACCAAAATACGTGTCAAAACCAGAATCAGTACCCTGTCAAAGTGTCACATTATACTCTCGGCATGACAAACAGAAAAGAGTAAAAACTATGGCACGTCCATCTAAATGAATGAATGGAATATCAGGAGGAGAATGCTTAAATGGTATATCCAAGTAGAGAGGGGACATCTAGTAACTTAAAAAGAAATTTTTATTTTGGCTTGCAAGTTTAAGCTTTACCATTTTTTTTTTAATCCATGACTATAGGCACTCCCATTTCAAAGTCTCTAGACCGAGAGCGTCATATGCTGAGGAGGTAATTTGTTGCCAATGGTTTCAGACTTTAAACAGTGTTTTCCGACACCCCACCCACAACCCCCCCCCCCCCCCCCCCTTTTTTTTTCCCCCCTCAAATTTGATCATTTCAAATTGTAGCAATAAAAAAAAAGAATCCTCCGGAAAAAAGAAATAAAAAAAAATCTAAGTAAATAACAAAAAAATTACATGGGCAATACAACTCGAGGCATACAAAACTTTCAGTGCAAGTATAGCATACTGAGACATGTAATTGAAATACAGAGCTAAAGAAAAATTAAACAGACAAAAGCTAATTACCTCTTCGCTATGAGTGCTGAAAACCAAGTCCTCTCTTAAAAAACTCATATCCTTTAAACGCTTGACGAATTTTGGTAAAAAGCCTTTTCTGGCTAGAAAAGAACAGAAAATTAAATCAACTGTTAAGTTGATCAAAAACTCGTCAAAAAAGTGCGTAAAAAGTCGAGGTACGACCACCTTTTTCTGCTACTATAAAGAGAGAGAGGACATAGAGTTTGTACCTCTTTCCATCTGGATGTGTTGAATACAATGTCCATATCCCCACAGGAAGCTTTCCCGCGCCTAAATGATCCTCCACAGATGACTACCACCTGCAAACAGCAGATGACTTCCATCAAAAGAACAGTCACATGGTAGACTGCACATTCAATTTTCTGGGTAAGGCTTAGCATTTCAGCTTACAGGTTGATAGTTTTGCAACTTGATTTACATTCCGGTAGTTCTCTACTAGTCTTCTAAGGGTATCTTTTCTACGTCTTAACTTTACTTTCCAACTACAGTATCTCTTAAATTCTTGGTAGTCAATACTCAAACCAAGCAATGGTAAACGTCAAATTCAAATTTTAGCTTAACAAGAATCCATGCAAGTGTAGTAGAGCTTTTGTGCATGCATTAGCATTCCTAGAAGAATAAAATACCGAAGAAAGAAACCACATCATAGTTTTCTGAAAATGAAAAAAGCTCGATAATGAATGATCAGAAAGTTAAGTTTTAGATATTTATAATCACAGCATGAGCCTTGTAGATTAACCTAATAATTTTGAAACTTCTTTGCAATGTGTAAAATGGTCCTTCAAAATTTCCGTATTTCTCACTTATATCACCCATTTTTGCAAATACCTTCCCGATTTCGAAAGCCAGTAACAAACTAAAGGTCATCACTTTTGTTTGCAATCATGCAATTTGTTCATGCTTGATTTTTCTCCTCCCAGGAAAATGAGGGACAGAGCTCATGTACCAATAACCATACTCAAATTCCCAAATGACATTGCACGTATTGAAAAACAAAAGCAAAGATAGAGATTACAATCAAGAGTTACTATCCAAAAAATGAGGCTGAAATAATGAATATTTTCTTTAAACTTTATCCAACGGCATCACCATAAAAAGAGACAATTAGAATTTTAGATGGTGCACCTGTCGACAGCCATGTGTGGGTGGTCTACAGTAGGAAAAAAAAAAGTGACATCCACAAAACAAATTTAAGTTCAGGTCTGCTAGTACAACAGTTCAGTCCAGAAGATATTGATCTTACCCCAGGTAAAATATCCTCTGCAGCTTTCCTTAAAAGGGATTCCATCTCTTGAACCTAATATATCAAAATCCAAAAATATACAGATGTACAGATTAAATCTTGGTAAGATAAGACCATAAAATGTATTAGGAAAACTAGTATTAAACAGACCTCATGACGTGGTATCCTCTGTTTGATGTCGTGAAAATATTTTAGACCAAGTTTCTGTGACTTTGTTAATGAACTTTCATTCTTCAAGTCATCCAGGTTTCGGTGTCCTTTCTCGTATAATTTCAACGCGGTGGCAGGACAATGCCCCAAACTTCCCCAAATAAGCTGATGGTCCGTACTAATTAATTATTAACAAAAGGGTTGAAAAGTATTAAGTGCAAAAAGCCATTCGGAGTCAAAACTGATCAAAAAGTGCACTTCCACTTCTACTCATATTATTGTAAAGAAATGAATCATCAACAATTTCCCTCCACCTCTCAACTATATGAGTAGCAAATAACATTACATGAAAGCAGCAAAAATTGGACATTTTGTAACTTAATGCAAACGTTAGTAAATATCTAATTGAAAACAACTACTAGCCCACAAGCCGATAAGAGCGGAATCAGAGAACAAAATAGAAACAACATAGAGGATATTCAACGATAATATTCACGGCATTGACAACCAAAGAACCAAGTGACGAATAAAGTTCTTGAATCAGAGAACCTTTGCAGTTTCAACACCTTTTCATCTGTTTCAAAATGCTCCAACTTAGATAATTTCGCAGTGGTGACAATCTCTTGAATCTAATAAGAAAATACCAACAAAACTTAATTGGACAACAAGACTAAATCTCATGGCTAAGCAAATAAAGGGCTATATAAACATATACTGACATGATCTTGCATGGACTTGCCAATGGATGGCAGGTGTTTGACCTGCTCTGCACTCTCAATCTTGAAAGGCAACTTTTCGATAACAGGTATCGCCTTGTAATAGCTAAACGACCTCCTATCATCACCCAAAGCTTTTCCAAGATACAAAAATCTTAATCAACAAAAGCAAGGTATAAGGAGAATTCTTTGGTATGTTAAAAAAAACCCCACCCATACAAGCACAGATCTAAGCCGTTAGATCTTCATCAAATTATGCTAATTTAATCTAACGGTCCAACATTGCATAATTCCGGTAGCCTATTCTTTTCTACCTTATCACATAATTCTTCAAAAAGCAAAATATGCAAACAAATTGTTTCTGTCATTTGGGTTTTCACCTCTATATATGTCAATGAGCCTTCCAAATATCTGGGTTATGTTCTTGTTCAAGTCCGGCGGATTATAGTTGCTCAAACAGTCTCACTTAAAGCTTTAGTTTCACTATCAACGTTAGTATCACAAGACTTGATCTTTTTACTATCCGAGCCTTGATCATCCTCTTGCTCCTTCTGCTCTTCTTTCTCATCGCTAGACTTGCGCTTCGTCGCATTTTCAGCTTCGGCTTCGGATTCGGACTCCGCTTTGATGTCGTACGTGTCCTCAGACACCTTCACCCCTGAGGTCAAGCTGTCTTCCAACCACTGGTAGAGCAAAACTCTCTTTTTCCCCATATCACAAAACCATAACCAAATTCAACAGTGAGTAATTCAAAATAAGCAAATTCAAAACCCTAATTTTGCAATTCAAGCAATGAAGTATAGAATAGAATAAAATTCACAATTAAAAAAAAATTACAAAACTCTAATTTTGCAAACAAAAAGCTCACTCCTTGGAGAAAATTTCGGATTTCAAAAACGTAGGATGTACAATAAAGATTCAAAAACTTAAAACCCAGATAAAAACTCACTCCTTGGAATCGGGACAAGCGATCGGCGTCAATCTGGCGGAGAAGAGAATCGGAATTCATGGCGAAGACATGAGTGACGCTTTTGGTGAGGCGGTCTTCAATGGCGGCTCCCATTTGCTGCAATTTCTGCCTCCATATCTGATTTGATTGTTTCCGTATTTCGGTTTAATTTTCATGTTTGGAAGAAAGGAAAACGAAACGAGAAGAGTTTTTGAGTTTCACCTCCAAACGACGGGTAGGGACTCCGATAGGGACTAAGAAGACTACCATGCCGGAGAACATACCGCCACCTGCGGACGGCATCTCCGGTGGCGGTGAGCCTTGGTTGTTCTTCGTCGTCGTCTTCTTCTTCGGCGCCATTTTTTTTTTTTGGCGGTAACTCTGAGCGTGGGGCAAAAGGCCCACAAGAATTAAACGACAGTATTTGCTTTGCGGAAAAAAAAAAAACATTGAACGACAATGTTAACTACGGAAAAAAAAAAAAAAAAGAACGGACAGTAAACGACAATTATTGAACGACATGACATTAAACGACATACACAAAAAACGACGGTTTTTTCTATAAACGATGACAAAAACAAATGCTATCATTAGAATTAGAATTCAGAATAACGACTATAAACAGAGAAACGACTAAAATTAGCTACGGAAAAAAGTTAGTCCCTAAACTTTTAACAGTTCATTTTTAACCAAAACACAATTTCAAAACTCAACACAAATTTAATCAAACTAACTCAACCTCTGGTATCACAGTCAAAACATATGAGCGTTTTAACCCTGTGACGCTTTATAAAAATAAATATTTATTCTCATGGATTCTCTCGGGACTTGATAGATTTGTCTTTGATAGTCTTATCATAACCTCATTATTGATTTTAAAGGCTCACTCTACTAAGAATGACTTTTTAGTAAAAGCAAAATTACCTACCAACTAATCATGAATGTAACGAGCATTAGATGTGATTATTACTTCTATAGAATCAAATAATATATATATATATATATAGAGAGAGAGAAAAACAAAAATAATCTAATGACTATACCTGTGAAACAATAATAATTTATAAAAGAGATTTAGATTTTTCGCAATAAGTACTAAAAATGCAAAGAAGGTAAGAAGTTTACTCTATCTTTAGTAAGTTGACTTTAGATTTTTGTCGTCTACAATTTTGAAGATACTGAAATGAAGAAAAAGAAAAATTGGAATGGTGATGAAGTTGACATCAAGGTCAAAAATAAGGCGGCCAGCCAAAGTATTGTTTGTTCTTGATATTTTTAGCCTCTACACACACATCCCGATCACTTCATTTCCGATTAGAAATAACCTCACAATTCTTCATCAATAATTTTCTGAAAAATATCCAATTGTAACAAAATATTAAAATGAACATATTTAAACTTTACAAAAAATTAATTAAAAAAAAAAAGAAAATCAAAATAGAGACAATAGTTTTATTTAATACCTCGCAAATATTCATCTATAGTTTTATGAAGAATATCCAATTGTAGCAAAATCAAAAATAACAATTCCTCAACTTTGCAAAAAAACAAAAAAATCAAAAATCAAAACAAGAAATCATAATGGAGAAAAACAAAAAAATTTTGAACAAAAATATCATTTTTTTTAAAAAAAAAAAAAAAAAAAGAAAGATCTTTAAGAGGGAGAAGAAAGTCCTGTATACGGCTTTATCAACAGGGACGTGTTGAATTTTCCACTACGAAACCCTCTGTTCCCACGTCCGCAGAGCCACATCCTACGTCCAATCAAGACGCAGCAATTGAGGGCAAAACAGTCACGCAACGAAATA
>CM046369.1:20993358-21047969 GCA_025413025.1 Ficus hispida
TTACAATGAAGTTTTAACTTTGGTAAACGTTCTAAAATTATTGTTTGAGTACAAGAATATAGAATAATAGTTTTGATGTAATGAAAAGGTATTATTTTTATTGCTGCTTTTCAATTTATGCTTCTATCATAAATGTCTGGTTTTTAGATAATTTATAACTCTTTTAAAATTTATTTTCTACTTTCTTCTTTTTGCAGAACTACATGCAAACAACAACGAGGTCATTCGCATCGCTTTAAGGTGAATTTCTTTTAAAAATCTACATTTATTTGTTAGTTTGGCAAAGTTTTTTTCCCCTCTGGTTACTCTTTTGAAAAGCTAGATAGATAAACGAAACCTTATTAGCATCTTTAGGTTAATTTTCTTTCAAAAATCTACATTTGTACGTGATTAATTTAAATTTATCAATATTTACAAAAACTAAATCTGAAAAAAAACTTCTCTAATCAAACACAAACCGTAAGCTTCAAAGAGATCAACGCATAAGCCTAAAATCAATGAGGAAAATATCGTATGTTAATTAATTTAACTCTTCAATTTTTGTTATTAATCTATATTTTTTTAATCTCTAGAAAATTATTTTTCGTATTAACTGTTATGAAAATTCATCACGACTCAACATGTGCAACGCACATGTCCAAACTAGTATTAAAAAAATGGCAACTGAAACCACTAAAAGGTGTCTAAAACTGAACGTGGATGCAGCATATAGCCAGTGAACTTTCACCTCCATGACCGTCCGATCTATGCCAAACGGTCGTGGAATTAGAAGACTTCTAATCGAAAATAGAGGGAGAGCTCTATGATCTTCCTCGTGAGATCACTTTCTCCAATCTCTGTTTACCTCTCTTCCTGTGATTTTCTTCTCTTTCTCAAAATTTCCCACCAACCAAACAACACAACACTGTTTACAGAGGCTTGTAAATGGCAACGACGGCTTGTTTCATCATCGTCAGCAGGAACGACATCCCTATTTACGAAGCTGAAGTCGGATCTACTCCAAAAGTAATTCTCTCCCCTTTCAATTTCCCCTTCTTTTGATTCTGTTCCCTTTTTTTGTCATCTCTGATTTTTGATTTCATGCTCTACTCACGATTTCATTTACTTCCAATTAAAGATTGTTTCTCTCTCTCTCTCTCTTAACGATTTTTAGTTTCTGTTGATGGTTATTTCTATCTGCAATGTTTGATTCTAAAAGCTCTAGCTACCATTCAAGTTATGGCATGTTAAAAATACATACACACACACACACACATATATATATATGTTGTAAAAATTCTTATTTATAGAACTGAAACTAAGCCAGCACATTTTCTCATTCCAATAAGGGGAAAAGAAAAAACCCCATTTACAGAAATGAGTACTGGATATTTTATTAGTGATCTTGAACTGATTTTTATTAAACCTCTAGCGACTATTACATATCATTTGTTAAAAAAAAAATAGTTAAGCTGTGAATCAATTATTTTGTTGGTTGCTTTAGTGACTGAGAATACCGCATCACCTCATTCCAGTAATAAAAGAGGGTAGGATTAGACTTATTTGGATTTCAGCGGTCTTAGCATTTACTTTCAATTCGGCTCCGAAGAATTAAGCGAATTTTTAGGGTTGGCTTAAATTCTGATGGAAGTTGAAAACGACCGTAGTTTTGGATAAGCGTTGTGATTCAGAGCTATGGGAGTGGATCTCATTCTTTATAGTTTGTTTTTCTGATGGACAACTGATGCACTTGTTGTCCTCTTTTTGGTGCTTATTTTCATCTTTTAGCTTTAAGTGGTGATTGATTTTATCAAATATGGTGATTGACTCCTCACGTAAATGACCTCATGACAGAGAAATGCTCCTCAGCTGCATCAGTTTGTTTGCATGCTGCTCTTCGATATCGTTCAGGACCTTGCATGACAACAAGCGCCATGTCCGTTCACGCCCTTCCAATTTTTTCTTTTATGTGATTTTCCAAAAGCAACCTTCTGTTCTGTTGTGGTTACCACTTAATCTACGGTATTCCTCCTAATGATTCTGTCCTTTTCATTCCTTGCAGGTTCTTAAGCAATAGACCGATTCAACGATTTGTTTGTTTCAGTATATGTTACAGCTGGTCATATCCTCACAAATTATGGATTAATTTCTAAATTGCTTGCTACAAGTGTGTTATTCTTGTTTCCATTTATATTTAGCACCTTCGCATAGGTTAACATTGACATTTCTTAATACTGCCTCAAACGAAGTAGGTAATGAATGAGATGTACATTTGTAACTGTAGTATTTGTGGTGACACACGTGTCTCAAACTCTCAGTTTTGTTTCTTAACTAGAACCTTACATACTAGATTTATGCTACTTCATGACTCCCGGAATGATGATGGCATTAAGAGCTTCTTCCAAGAGGTTCACGAACTCTATATAAAGTAATAGTTTGTTTCTTCCAGTTTGATATCATGCTCTCCTTAGTCCTCTGATTATTGTTCATCTTGGTAGGTGGACTCCATTTGACATGATCTGCTCTTGCTCTCCCTTAAAAAATGTTGGCTGATTTGGTTCTTGATGAATTCGTTTATTCACCTTGCACTCACTAGCATGATAGGTTCAAGTATTTTTTCATTTTGGAACTCAAGGAGTTGCTTATGTGTTCCTTTTTTCTCACTCGCAAATATGTTATGCTTGACATGTTATTGTACGTTTTACTTTTTTTCAAGAATCCACCAATTTTGTCGTCTGGCCTTGGGCTACGATGAGATGAATAAATAGATGGCCATTAACTTCAAGCAAACATAAAAAAGTTCATTAACATATTTTTGCATTGCAATTTTGTCATTGTCGTCGTTGTTGTTGGGAGGAGATTTTGTGTTCTTTATTTATTGTTGGTAAACAGGAAATTTATGCTTGGATGTATTGACTCTTTACTGTATAACCGTTCGTTGGTAAACTAGCAATATAGGATTTAGCATTTGAGTGCTTGATTTTGTCAAACCGAATGTTTGTGCTTGAAAAAATAGATATTGATTTCCCGAACATGAAAATGATATTGCAACTTAGGTGAAAAGTTTGAAAATAAAACATTATCATTAGTGACAAGAATTTTATAACTGTACCAGACAAAATGGAAAATATGAACTTATGTATTAGCCATTGCGAATTTTAGGAACTTTACGAGTTATGTTGTTTTGATTCATCTTCTTCCCCCTTGTGCATAATTAACTGAATAAACCCATCACGCTTTTCAACGGGACATTGGTTTTTGACTAGTTTTTGGGTTTGGAATTTTCAGATTCTTCTTAACCCCCTTTACTTGCCTGGTTCCCGCGTTACGTCGTCGCATTTTGATACCAAAGTTCGTGCTCTGGCAAGAAAATATCTGTAAAGGCCATTTTATCTTCTGGAAACTGAGCTCGTCCTTCCGATGATGTGAGATGCTGGACTTCTCCTAGCATCGTTCCAACCTGTGCATTTTCGGATCCCCTTGATACTTTGAGGAATTTGTAATGCTTTTCGCTTGTAGTCAGTGATTTCTAGGCTATGTTTCGATATGACATCGCTCTTGACAACAGGCAACTAAAAAATTTTCTATCAAGCACATGTTGTATTTACCTATTAATCTTTAAATAACTTCAGTTTTTTAGACCTCCAATTACGTAAATACGGGGGTAAAAAATCCGAGCAAGTATTAAGGAAGGGCAAAAACCAAAAAACAATCTGCCATTGCTCCAATCTTGTGATTTACATTTGTCAGAGTATCACACGAATTGCAACCCAACATCCCCGGTTTCTTGAAGAAGATCCGCGATATACTTTCATTGTAACAAGAAAATATTGTCTTTCGATCTAACAACTTCAATTCCAAGAAAGAACCTAAGATCGATCATCCAAGTCTTTTAATTTCATACTCTTTGAGCAAGCTACTTCTTTAAGTTTTCCATTTAAGTGGAGTTGTTGTCTGTTAGGATTATGTCAGTAACATGAGCTTTATTTTCAATTTTGCCCATATTTAGAAATCACTACCATGATTTGGCCATTTGTCTAATTCACCTCCCCACTCCAACTCTAATTTACCTTCGTCTGTTTGCTTTTTGGTGCTAAAGACGTCTATCCTTTATTTATTTCCATTAGAAATTACAACAAATAGGCAATTTTTTAAAATATTTTCTATAAATATCATATTTCAATTATTTTAACCAATTTTTTTATGAAATATTTTAAAGGTAATTTCATCATAATTAAATCATTTATCATAAATATATTATTTACCTCAAATATGTTACTTATCTTAAATATTAAAAAAAAAAAAAAAAGCTATTTATCTCTTTTTCTCTGGTTAAATTATGATCCCATTCATTTCATTATCAAAGGATTTACAAGCATAAAGAGACTAATTTCGTAATCCATGTTCTCATTAGTACTACACAATAACTTGAATTACAACAACTAACAAACAACAATGTTATATTATGCTTCTCTTAAAAGATTTTCAAGTTAACTCACAAGAAGGAGCAGCCCAAAAGCTTGATGAGTTCGACTGGTTCATAAGAAGAGTTTTTCTCATGTTTAGTTATTTTATGATTGCAATGTTTAAAAAAGGATTATTTCTGTTCAAATGGTGAAGCTTTTTGTATAACTGGTTGCATTCAAATCTCGACTTAGCACAAGTTATTGACTGGTACCATGTCTAGAAAAATACTGTACTCAAAGATCTTTTAAGAAAATCCAGACATTTGTATACAGCTTAAAAATACTCTTCACTTGATGAATGAGGTGTTAAAAACAACATGACAAGATTAAATCACTTCTACCTCGGCATTGTTCGGAATGAAATAGTCTCGGCTGCTCCAGAAATTGACACGAATAAACTTACAATAAATTAATGAGATGATCTTTTTATAAATAATTAGACGGTTCAAAAACTTGTATTTTTTAATAGGGGACTCCTTCCTAATGTGAAAGTTGATTTTTTTTAAATTGAAGGATTACACTTAATAAGATTAGAGCTGAAATGAGCCTTCAGGAGTCTTAAATTCAGACGCTCAAGATCATATCCTAGGGTCAATCTGTAGAATTAAACCAATCCGCAAAATACAATACTTTTGGGTTGGGTTGAAGGACTATTGAATTGATAACAGGTTGGGAAAATTCCGATACCAAAGTTTCGGGTAATTGGTTTTGAATTGACCCGTAATATAAAAACACCCCTAAGCACCCCAAATTTACATACTACTAGTCATTATATATGCAAAAAAGATCAAAATAATCCTCCCGGCTTCTCTATTTCTAGCTCTACTTTAGGGTTAAGAGCTTTTCATGTAAACGAAAAGAGCAGCAATAGCAAAAAAAAAAAAAAAAAAAAAAAAAAAAAAAAAAAAAAAAAAAAAAAAAAAACATGTTAAACAATACAGTACAATACAACGAGCCAAACATGTCCTTAATGGTGTGAATAAAAGGCTATAATGTTGGGATAATTAGGTCAACTTTTATCTAAATAACATGTTGAGCGTATTAATACATAATTTTAGTTATTATTTGAAAGAAAAGAAAGTTCAAACCCAAATGGGAGTTATGTTTTTTCTTGGCTACTTGTTTTGCAACTTCTCGATCTAGGTCTATGAAGGATAGGGGAAAAAAGAAAAAAAAAAAAAAAAGCTTTAATTTACCCGATCATGATTGCATAAATAAAAAAAAGAACGCTTTTTTTTTTAATGGATTTTTTTAATTAAAAAAAAATAGAAGAAAGCTTTAAAGTAACCATAAAAAAATGGAAATATAATTATCTCTTGCATAGAAAGTATCACAAATTTCCTTTAGCAAATTAAATCATAAATTTACATGTCCAGTTCAGCTTCGGTGACCTTCGTGTTCTCGCGTCTATTTTTCCGCAGCCTAAGAATGAAAAATAAGTGAAAATTTAGACTTCGATATAACATAATAGAACATTAACTAAAATCTGACTACTAATTAACATATGATCAGCAAACTATTAAGAAATTAATTAGAGGGTAATAAAATTGTTTACCCTTTTCACGTTTTCGAGTACCGATCCTTGAAAAATCTGACTATATCCTTCATGAATTGTCCATAATATTCCTCAAATTTATTTGTTTCATAATTTTCATAATTTTCTGAACCCGTTATATTCGATACTGGAGTTTCTGGTACCGATTTTTGAATTGCACGCTCTGCTATTTCAACGAGTTTCTTCGCAAAGGCTTCTTCTCGTCCTTTACGTTTAGCTCATATAGCCGCAATTTCTTCTTTAAACTTCTTACAAGTTGCTTCTTCTATTTCTTTTATTAGCCCAACGTTGCTTCTCTAATTCTGCTAGATTATTAAATATTTATTAAAAAAAAAAAACTCCTGTCCTTTATATGAATAAAAAAGGATTTGCAATCTCTCTCTCTCTTCAAAAAGAAACAAAGATGCTTGTATTTCTCAACATGTTAGAAAACCAACATGTTTCAATAGGAGCAGGTGGTGGGAGGAGTCAAGGAGGAGAGGGATTTGGATAGAAGTTTCTAAGTTCGAAATATGAGTGTTACATGGTACATATTTTTTCAAAGGGTAAAGCACTTGAATGACATAAATTTAAAAATCAATACACCGATATGACACAAAAAAATTAACACTAGATCAATATAACACAAAATTAAACTAAAGTTAATTAAAATTTGTGTCATGTTGATCAAGAATGGAGAATTTGTGTCATGTTAGCCAAGAATAATAAAAAATTTGTGTTATGTTGGTCAATAGATGGAAAACATATAATTATTAAGGTTTTTTCTTTTTTTTTTTCCTTTCAAAACAAGAGAAGAAGCTAAAAAACTAATAACGTAAAATCATAATGGGAATATTTTTTGCACCTTTATAAATTTTTTTTGCAGCTTTTTTAGTGCTTGATCTGGACTATTTTGAAGCATAATGGTAATATTTTTTACAGCATTAACGGGGCGGTATTCACGACACTAACTCGTTAATTAGATCATGTTACTATGAATAATACGTTGGATGATTTGTTTATTCTTCGGTGTTCGAATATTCAACAAAGATTTTCATCAGCTCCGAAGATCATCGAGTTTAGTTCAGGCCGGGACTCGTCCTAGTGTCAGCCGGTTGCGGTGGGAGTTTTTTCATTTATTCGAGGGAAATGAAAACTATTAACATCAAAATTGGTGAGAGAGGTACTCTAAAATATTTATGACTTTTTTCCGGCCGGCCTTATGTGTTTTTCAAACCAGTGATGCACAAATTTCTAGTTAAAAAATTGTGTGATATATATATTTTTACACACACACACACGAAGTGATCAACTGTAGCTGTAAATTTACTGTTAGACTATAATGGTTGACTCACATATAATAGACTAGCTAATATTGAAGAACTCAATTTGTACGAGCCAGCAAGTTAAAACTCAGTATTTGAAACTGAACAAATTAAATAAATTGAGAATTCAACTTGCATATACTAAATTTTTTGACTTGAAATAATAGCTAAGGAAGTAGTCAAATATTGATATATAACCCAAACGAAACCGGCTTTGTTTATATGTCTCTGTATTTAGTACTGTAAGTATTAATTCTTCTTAGTTGAATAGCGTTAAGAAAAGGGGGATAAATGAACATTCTTGGAATAAATTAGAGAAATTTAATAACATGCAAAAGAAAAAAATATATATATAGTCGCCCATTTGGAGGAAAAAAAAACGTATAAATTTCGTGTTCAAAAGGGAAAGAGTTTCACGATATACAAAAGAATCAAATTTTAGTTTGGTTTTGCTTACCTTATGTGAAGGATTGTTTATTTTTTATTCGTTTATTTTATTTTTTCATGAAGGTTCGTTTTGATTTTCTCTGTTTTGTTTCTCTTTTTATCCCTCTCTTGTTAATAAATTTGAGTGCAGGCTTTTGGTAATTTCATCTTTATTAACTTATATATATATATATATATTTTATTTTGATTAACTCGTAAATAATCTTGATCAACATTAATCAAAATAGTTTATTGGTTTGAATTGGATTTGGTGAGGATCATCCCTAGCAAGCGAGGGAGAGAGCTTGTATAAGAATGACCTTGAGAGAAGAAAAACAAGAGTGAAAAAAAAAAAAAAGGGATAAAAACTGCATAGTGTGTGAGTTTTATTTATATAATAATCCCTCTATTTATACAAATAGAGAGAGCTCAATACATGCACACTTCACACTGCATATTCATCACTATATATATGTTACAACACACTATATATATAACCAGCTCTAGAGAGCTCACTGCAATTTTATTTATGATTACATATAAGAAAGCCAAGACGTCGATCGTCATCGTGATCTTATTATTTTATGATATTATTATTATCATCTTAATTAAAGTGATAAGTGAAAGCTAAAGGCATCGAGGAGTTCGCCAGATCTTCCTTTGACACCAACGATTACACCATTTTCGATCGGGA
Source organism: Ficus hispida (assembly GCA_025413025.1). NCBI lineage: Eukaryota > Viridiplantae > Streptophyta > Magnoliopsida > Rosales > Moraceae > Ficus > Ficus hispida. The sequence continues at coordinate 21,001,783 of CM046369.1, forward strand.
AAGTGAAAGGCGTCCCTTGCTCAGCTCCATATGGTCCGAAGGTCCTCTTGTTGGTCTTAAATGTTACCGAGCGGATCACCGGAGTCTTTTTAGCCAGCCAAGATAAAGGAGAATAGTGCCCACTCACACTCACTAGGTGCTCTTCTGGGAATTGCAGTACAATCTAGCTAACGCCATGCATACAGCCATGCAACCTCGTTAATATCTATACACATATCCTAATGGATATACATATACATATATATATATATACATATAGATGTTTCTACGGTCTCTCTCTGGACAAAAGCCCCTCCAGGATGCCTCTAACATTAATAGTAATTCAAGAAAAACGTAATATAACACACGATAAATCTGAAAAATCTGTTTTATGTGTTAATCCATAAAAAATATATTTTTCATTAACAATACAGATTATTATAATTACATCTTACTCATTTAATATCACGTTGAAGACATCTATGGGGAGTGACCTCCCACCGGAAGGACCGTATAAAGACATATATATAAAAATATAATTTTCATTAACAATACAGATTATTATAATTACATCTTACTTATTTAATATCACGTTGGAGACATCCATGGGAGTGACCTCCCACCAGAAGGACCGTATAAAGATATATATATATATGTATATATATAAATAACAAGTAAATTAGTTACTAACCTTGGTAGTTGTGAAGGAATGTTTACTGGGATGTTTTGGTCCAGGAAAGGGCTTGCCATTCAAGTCGTAGACGACACTGAAGGAGCCAATGGCATCTCTAGTTGTAGGAAAGCTCGATTTCTCGAACACCAGTGTAGGACCCATCATCCCACCCACTTCCACCACTCCCTCCCCATGCTCCTACTGTTATCGTCTGGCTTTTCCCACCCGTTCCCACCTACAATATACATATATACATATATACATATGTTCAAGGGACAACGTATAATTAGTGTTCAATTATATAAACATATTATATATATACAACAACCAAGTTGGCCTTCTAAAGTGAGGGCATATATAATTTTTTTTTTTCGACAAAAAAGAAAAAAGAAATAACAATTAATAAAAAAAGTCAATAAAGGCTGATATAATCACATGTCCCTAATAGCTCCGCCGCTATATATATATATATATATATATATATATATGCATCCTTATAATATCTGGTACATGAGGACCTTACCATTCTATGATTAGAAAATGATCAAGAGGAATTTGGACCTGGGATTTGGAGAAGTGTGTGTGGTTTACGTGGCTGCCTTAGCTCTCTCTCTCTCTCTCTCTATATATATATATATATATAAAGTTAATGGGAATACTGTAAAATGTATAGGAAAAGTTAGAATATGTTGCGAACCAATTGATGTATTTGGTGCCCTTATCTTTTAACTTTATTTGGGAATATTTCAATGTCAAAATGGGCAAAGTTAGAATATGTTCTTGACCAATTATTGGACAACACGTGGCCGAAGGTCATAAAATAATACACAATCTAAAGAACCAATTTCCAATATTTCAAAAATTTAACATTATTCATATTACCTAACCAATTTTGCAAGCTTAACAAATAAATTCACAACCAATTTCATTCGAAACAAACCTATTTCGTTGAATACACAAATAAACAACCAATTTCTCATGTTTTAAACAACCCTATACTTAAAAACACAAAATTATCACATTCAAATATTGTAAAATTTTATTATTCCATTGTCTATATATAATATCAATATACTCAAAGAAATAAAAAAAAATCTCATCAAAATCTAATTAAACAACACAAAAAACTTTTTTTTTTTAAAAAAAAAAAACCCACACAATCTCCTATTTTCACCTTAAAACTTAAAAACTTACCTTCAAAATCTCCTTCAGATGGTATGAGGAAAGATTCAGTCGACGACGGTGACAGTTTCGACGACGGCGGTGACACTTTCGACTAAAAACTTGAAAAAACCTTTTTCTTTCCTTTTTTTTTTTTTTTGGTTAGGAATATTAGTGTCTGAAACCAAACACATTTTATATACATATGACATTTATCATATAATAAAAAGTTAATTTCATATGTTATAATTGTTCACGTTATTATTATGAATTAGATTAAACGAAAGTTTCAAGATTATTAATATCCAATTTATCAATACATATTTACATGTTAAAAAAAATGAAAACCTATCTGATTATCATTCTACTGTCTTTTGATTACCAACTCTTTGACCACTTAAAAAACCGACCAAGAACCCACCGCCAAAAACTAACGCCATCGATCGATTAACTGACCGGACCACTGTGGTTGGTGATCGGTCTTCAGCTCCCCTTTACTGAGCCGACCAAAACAGACAGGTGTATACAGAAGAACAACCCTAGCACTTAAGAGTGTGTTTGGTAGTAGAGAAATATGAAACGAAGGTGAAAGGTGGAGGGATTGGTGGAAGGATTTTAACAATTATAATTATTTAGTAAGGGAGAAGAGAAGAATGAAGGGATTAGGAGGGGGACTCCTAATCCTTCAAAAAGCCTCAATTTAATCCCTCCAAATTAATGGAGAAATTTTTTAAGGGATTTAATCTATCTCATTGGTTGAAAATTATGTAGGTATTTTATAAATAAAATCTATTATTTCATTTCTCCTGTATTTAGTACCAAACAAGAGAGATAATTTTTGTTTTCTTTCCTTCTTATCATACCGAATATTATGAAAGAATAGACCTCTCACTTCTTCCTCTTCTTCCTCACCTAGGCGATCTACCATTTCCTCCTTCCACTTTTCTTTCCCTTCTACCAAACATAGCCTTAGGGTCAACACATGAAGGATTTCTAGTGGTGAAAATAATCAAGTAACTGAATGGTGGCTCCTTTGTAGCTTTGCTCAGTTTTTATGTAGTTTTGGTAGGTTGCTTTACCTTTCTTATGACATCCTTGTTATAGAGCTGTTACTATTTTGTTTTGCTTACATTACACACAGGATAAGCAAGAAACAAACTTTAGGAATATATATATATATATATATATATTACTATACGAATTGTGACTTTTATTTATTAAAGATAATATAAAACACTTCAATTTGAGAAATCTTATCTAAATCCATCTCCTCCCACTCGTTAAGTTAGCCGCACTAGAAAACTGTGAGTAATTAAATCATATTATTATCTTTCTACTTCTATTTAATTTTTCTAATCTATTTCTATTAGTATATTCTAAGGTGCTATCTTGCTTGCTTGCTCTCGTCCCTTTTTTTCCTGACGAAACCGACTGGCTTTTTTAAATTAAGGACACGTCAATAAAGAATATTCTTTTTTATTTTTATTTTTATTTTTATTTTATGTAAACGACGTGAGTGTCGCTTGCGTCCTTTCTTTCTCCGTTAGTTCTTCCGTTCTGAAAAACGTGTTTTTTTTTCTCTTTTTTTTTTTTCCATCTCTTTTTTCGTTCCACTTCTCCTTGGACTCCAATAAACTTGTTTGGAACTTAGATTTCAACTTAAATTTTCATCTCAAATTTTTTTTTTATTTTTTTTAAATCAACAAAAATTACAATTAATTTTTTAAAAGTTAACCAACTTCAATTTAAAATTTTTATCTTAAATCAGCAAATCAAAAGGAGACAAACAATTTTCATTTTCATTTTTTAAATATTTTTTTGATTTTATTTTTTAAAGTTGGCTTTTATAAATGTGTTGCTTTGCTTTTGCTTTTTGTTTGCTTTCACTTTACTTTAGGTACTATTTGACAAAAGCTACATGTCATACACGTTTTAGAGTATGTCAAATTCATGTATCAGAATCATATTATTACATTTAGATAAGAAAATCACTCTTTATTCCAAAATAAGTTGATGAAGTCACGAACGGATCAGTATTTCGAGTTTTTTTTTTCTTTTTTTTTTTTTTTTGTGACGTTTGTTTTGTATACTTGGCTCATCTCATTTTAAAAATGAAATAAAAAAAAGTGTTTGTTTAAACCTAAAAATCAACTCTTTCACTCATTTTTATTTCAAACTTATTTTGCATAGTAATATTTTCATTTTAAAAAATTTCTCCCCTTTATTTTAAGTTTTATGGTTCGTTTGAAAACTATATTTATTGTGTATTATATTCAAATATAATACAATAAAACACAATATGCGTTTGGTTTTTTTTTTTTTTTTTACATTGTATTAAAATGTAATGTGTGTTTGGGTTATTAGTGAGAGTGTGTGTGTGTGTGATATGATTGATAAAAATAGATAGAAAAATAAAATGACAAATAATGATCATATTGGATTCAAATTTTCAAAAGTATTTACATTTGAATAGAATATATAAGATACCCAAACATACATCGCATTACAATTGAATATAACGTAGGATAAATGGTGTTTCCAAATAAACCATTAAAATTTCATAACTTTTTTTATTTTATATCTGATTAAGACAGTTTTTTAGAATGTGTTCATTATTTATAAAAAGGAACAAATCTATATCAATATCTTATTAAAATATGATAAGATTTTATTAGATTTGTTAAAAAAAAAAACTAATTTTCAAATGATTTTTTCTACCATCTATCCAAACAAAAGATTTCAAAAATTTCTTCTTTTTCATAATTACAAAAAATTACACACCCAAACATTGTTCCTTTTTTTTTTTAAATGACTTCTCATTTTAAAATAATAAATTTTTTCATTTCAAAAGCAAGCATTTGAACCAAACGGACTCTAAATATTTATGTGTCAGTTGAATCTCCTCCTATCTTTTAGTATATGTACCTTGGTAAATATACAAAAAAAATCAAAATTTAACATTTGTTTATTGTTGATTACTAATATTTTCGGGAAAATATCAACGAAATCGTCAGTAATTTCATCAATATTCTGAACACAGTTGTTTCTTTAGAACCCAATATATATATATATATATATATATTTACGTGTATATGTTTATTCTTAATATCAAGCAAGAAAACATATAATTTTGGGCTTGCGTCAAGGAAAAAAGAAAGCATAAATCATCATCGATATAACCCCTAATACATAACATTACAACATGTAGCAACTTGGAAACTCTCTAGTTATGTTTCTAGTCATTATCTTACAACCCCAAAAAAAAAAAAAAAAAAAAAAGAGGAAATACAAGGACCAGAGGCCAAAATAATCCTCCCGACCGAGTTCCCTCTTTCTAGCTCTACAACAGGGTTAGGAGCTTTACACATTTACAAAACCAAAAATGCCGAGAGGCTCCGACTCCAACTCCGACTCCGACCCCACCATCACAAGTGGGGGGGTGTGAGCCCCAACCCCAAGCAGTACTACAAAAATCAAGTGGGGCTTCTTCTATATACAAACACTGCCTACACAACAACCATTTAAGTTTCAGTGTCACAAGTTCCTTTCATGCGGTTCAAGCCAAGGGAAACCAAGGAAATCAAACACCTCTTTCTCTTCATCGAATTTCAAACTCGCGGTAGCTTTTATTCCCTGTCATTGAACCAACATTTAACAGTAAACGAACTGTGAAAATAGCTGCTCATTTCAGATGACGAAGTTCAAAAGTATTTTTACCCGTTTACCAGGAGATCGGTGTGTGGCTGGATACAACCCCGTATCATCGAGCCGGAATCCTTTTGATTCAGCCAGCAGTCTCAACCTGCAACCGAGGATTAGATCAACTTGGAAGAATCTCTGCTTAATTGTGGGAAACTGTATCACTTAATATAGGTATTAGACCATAAACTTGTAAGCGGTAAGTAATTAGTTTACTCCGTTGAAGATCGGAAAGATGAGAAACGAGTGTCGGGTAGGAGATATACCTCCTGTTCAGTACATCATTTCCAGTCCACGCTATCAGCCCAAATGCAAATATGTCGCGGGGATAAACCTTAAGAAAAATAGCACAGATTATCGTATTATGAGAACACTAAATCAAATACAAAATTTCTTGATAGAGCAACAAAAAAATGCAAGCCCAACGTATGAGATGTCAGTATGTACCTTAAAATCAATGCGGTGCCGTAGCTCTCTTCCAGGATATGTGCAAAGACCAAAATACGTGTCAAAACCAGAATCAGTACCCTGTCAAAGTGTCACATTATACTCTCGGCATGACAAACAGAAAAGAGTAAAAACTATGGCACGTCCATCTAAATGAATGAATGGAATATCAGGAGGAGAATGCTTAAATGGTATATCCAAGTAGAGAGGGGACATCTAGTAACTTAAAAAGAAATTTTTATTTTGGCTTGCAAGTTTAAGCTTTACCATTTTTTTTTAATCCATGACTATAGGCACTCCCATTTCAAAGTCTCTAGACCGAGAGCGTCATATGCTGAGGAGGTAATTTGTTGCCAATGGTTTCAGACTTTAAACAGTGTTTTCCGACACCCCACCCACAACCCCCCCCCCCCCCCCCCCCCTTTTTTTTCCCCCCTCAAATTATGATCATTTCAAATTGTAGCAATAAAAAAAAGAATCCTCCGGAAAAAAGAAATAAAAAAAAATCTAAGTAAATAACAAAAAAATTACATGGGCAATACAACTCGAGGCATACAAAACTTTCAGTGCAAGTATAGCATACTGAGACATGTAATTGAAATACAGAGCTAAAGAAAAATTAAACAGACAAAAGCTAATTACCTCTTCGCTATGAGTGCTGAAAACCAAGTCCTCTCTTAAAAAACTCATATCCTTTAAACGCTTGACGAATTTTGGTAAAAAGCCTTTCTGGCTAGAAAGAACAGAAAATTAAATCAACTTGTTAAGTTGATCAAAAACTCGTCAAAAAAGTGCGTAAAAAGTCGAGGTACGACCACCTTTTTCTGCTACTATAAAAGAGAGAGAGGACATAGAGTTTGTACCTCTTTCCATCTGGATGTGTGAATACAATGTCCATATCCCCACAGGAAGCTTTCCCGCGCCTAAATGATCCTCCACAGATGACTACCACCTGCAAACAGCAGATGACTTCCATCAAAAGAACAGTCACATGGTAGACTGCACATTCAATTTCTGGGTAAGGCTTAGCATTTCAGCTTACAGGTTGATAGTTTGCAACTTGATTTACATTCCGGTAGTTCTCTACTAGTCTTCTAAAGGGTATCTTTTCTACGTCTTAACTTTACTTTCCAACTACAGTATCTCTTAAATTCTTGGTAGTCAATACTCAAACCAAGCAATGGTAAACGTCAAATTCAAATTTTAGCTTAACAAGAATCCATGCAAGTGTAGTAGAGCTTTTGTGCATGCATTAGCATTCCTAGAAGAATAAAATACCGAAGAAAGAAACCACATCATAGTTTTCTGAAAATGAAAAAAGCTCGATAATGAATGATCAGAAAGTTAAGTTTTAGATATTTATAATCACAGCATGAGCCTTGTAGATTAACCTAATAATTTTGAAACTTCTTTGCAATGTGTAAAATGGTCCTTCAAATTTCCGTATTTCTCACTTATATCACCCATTTTTGCAAAATACCTTCCCGATTTCGAAAGCCAGTAACAAACTAAAGGTCATCACTTTTGTTTGCAATCATGCAATTTGTTCATGCTTGATTTTTCTCTCCCAGGAAAATGAGGGACAGAGCTCATGTACCAATAACCATACTCAAATTCCCAAATGACATTGCGCGTATTGAAAAACAAAAGCAAAGATAGAGATTACAATCAAGAGTTACCATCCAAAAAATGAGGCTGAAATAATGAATATTTTCTTTAAACTTTATCCAACGGCATCACCATAAAAAGAGACAATTAGAATTTTAGATGGTGCACCTGTCGACAGCCATGTGTGGGTGGTCTACAGTAGGGAAAAAAAAAAGTTGACATCCACAAAACAAATTTAAGTCCAGGTCTGCTAGTACAACAGTTCAGTCCAGAAGATATTGATCTTACCCCAGGTAAAATATCCTCTGCAGCTTTCCTTAAAAGGGATTCCATCTCTTGAACCTAATATATCAAAATCCAAAAATATACAGATTGTACAGATTAAATCTTGGTTAAGATAAGACCATAAAATGTATTAGGAAAACTAGTATTAAACAGACCTCATGACGTGGTATCCTCTGTTTGATGTCGTGAAAATATTTTAGACCAAGTTTCTGTGACTTTGTTAATGAACTTTCATTCTTCAAGTCATCCAGGTTTCGGTGTCCTTTCTCGTATAATTTCAACGCGGTGGCAGGATCAATGCCCCAAAACTTCCCCAAATAAGCTGATGGTCCGTATCTAATTAATTATTAACAAAAGGGTTGAAAAGTATTAAGTGCAAAAAGCCATTCGGAGTCAAAACTGATCAAAAAGTGCACTTCCACTTCTACTCATATTATTGTAAAGAAATGAATCATCAACAATTTCCCTCCACCTCTCAACTATGATGAGTAGCAAATAACATTACATGAAATCAGCAAAAATTGGACATTTTGTAACTTAATGCAAACGTTAGTAAATATCTAATTTGAAAACAACTACTAGCCCACAAGCCGATAAGAGCGGAATCAGAGAACAAAATAGAAACAACATAGAGGATATTCAACGATAATATTCACGGCATTGACAACCAAAGAACCAAGTGACGAATAAAGTTCTTGAATCAGAGAACCTTTGCAGTTTCAACACCTTTTCATCTGTTTCAAAATGCTCCAACTTAGACAATTTCGCAGTGGTGACAATCTCTTGAATCTAATAAGAAAATACCAACAAAACTTAATTGGACAACAAGACTAAATCTCATGGCTAAGCAAATAAAGGGCTATATAAACATATACTGACATGATCTTGCATGGACTTGCCAATGGATGGCAGGTGTTTGACCTGCTCTGCACTCTCAATCTTGAAAGGCAACTTTTCGATAACAGGTATCGCCTTGTAATAGCTAAACGACCTCCTATCATCACCCAAAGCTTTTCCAAGATACAAAAATCTTAATCAACAAAAGCAAGGTATAAGGAGAATTCTTTGGTATGTTAAAAAAAACCCCACCCATACAAGCACAGATCTAAGCCGTTAGATCTTCATCAAATTATGCTAATTTAATCTAACGGTCCAACATTGCATAATTCCGGTAGCCTATTCTTTTCTACCTTATCACATAATTCTTCAAAAAGCAAAATATGCAAACAAATTGTTTCTGTCATTTGGGTTTTCACCTCTATATATGTCAATGAGCCTTCCAAATATCTGGGTTATGTTCTTGTTCAAGTCCGGCGGATTATAGTTGCTCGAAACAGTCTTACTTAAAGCTTTAGTTTCACTATCAACGTTAGTATCACAAGACTTGATCTTTTTACTATCCGAGCCTTGATCATCCTCTTGCTCCTTCTGCTCTTCTTTCTCATCGCTAGACTTGCGCTTCATCGCATTTTCAGCTTCGGCTTCGGATTCGGACTACGCTTTGATGTCGTACGTGTCCTCAGACACCTTCACCCCTGAGGTCAAGCTGTCTTCCAACCACTGGTAGAGCAAAACTCTCTTTTTCCCCATATCACAAAACCATAACCAAATTCAACAGTGAGTAATTCAAAATAAGCAAATTCAAAACCCTAATTTTGCAATTCAAGCAATGAAGTATAGAATAGAATAAAATTCACAATTAAAAAAAAATTACAAAACTCTAATTTTGCAAACAAAAAGCTCACTCCTTGGAGAAAATTTCGGATTTCAAAAACGTAGGATGTACAATAAAGATTCAAAAACTTAAAACCCAGATAAAAACTCACTCCTTGGAATCGGGACAAGCGATCGGCGTCAATCTGGCGGAGAAGAGAATCGGAATTCATGGCGAAGACATGAGTGACGCTTTTGGTGAGGCGGTCTTCAATGGCGGCTCCCATTTGCTGCAATTTCTGCCTCCATATCTGATTTGATTGTTTCCGTATTTCGGTTTAATTTTCATGTTTGGAAGAAAGGAAAACGAAACGAGAAGAGTTTTTGAGTTTCACCTCCAAACGACGGGTAGGGACTCCGATAGGGACTAAGAAGACTACCATGCCGGAGAACATACCGCCACCTGCGGACGGCATCTCCGGTGGCGGTGAGCCTTGGTTGTTCTTCGTCGTCGTCTTCTTCTTCGGCGCCATTTTTTTTTTTTGGCGGTAACTCTGAGCGTGGGGCAAAAGGCCCACAAGAATTAAACGACAGTATTTGCTTTGCGGAAAAAACAAAAAACATTGAACGACAATGTTAACTACGGGAAAAAAAAAAAAAAAAGAACGGACAGTAAACGACAATTATTGAACGACATGACATTAAACGACATACACAAAAAACGACGGTTTTTTCTATAAACGATGACAAAAACAAATGCTATCATTAGAATTAGAATTCAGAATAACGACTATAAACAGAGAAACGACTAAAATTAGCTACGGAAAAAAGTTAGTCCCTAAACTTTTAACAGTTCATTTTTAACCAAAACACAATTTCAAAACTCAACACAAATTTAATCAAACTAACTCAACCTCTGGTATCACAGTCAAAACATATGAGCGTTTTAACCCTGTGACGCTTTATAAAAATAAATATTTATTCTCATGGATTCTCTCGGGACTTGATAGATTTGTCTTTGATAGTCTTATCATAACCTCATTATTGATTTTAAAGGCTCACTCTACTAAGAATGACTTTTTAGTAAAAGCAAAATTACCTACCAACTAATCATGAATGTAACGAGCATTAGATGTGATTATTACTTCTATAGAATCAAATAATATATATATATATATATAGAGAGAGAGAAAAACAAAAATAATCTAATGACTATACCTGTGAAACAATAATAATTTATAAAAGAGATTTAGATTTTTCGCAATAAGTACTAAAAATGCAAAGAAGGTAAGAAGTTTACTCTATCTTTAGTAAGTTGACTTTAGATTTTTGTCGTCTACAATTTTGAAGATACTGAAATGAAGAAAAAGAAAAATTGGAATGGTGATGAAGTTGACATCAAGGTCAAAAATAAGGCGGCCAGCCAAAGTATTGTTTGTTCTTGATATTTTTAGCCTCTACACACACATCCCGATCACTTCATTTCCGATTAGAAATAACCTCACAATTCTTCATCAATAATTTTCTGAAAAATATCCAATTGTAACAAAATATTAAAATGAACATATTTAAACTTTACAAAAAATTAATTAAAAAAAAAAGAAAATCAAAATAGAGACAATAGTTTTATTTAATACCTCGCAAATATTCATCTATAGTTTTATGAAGAATATCCAATTGTAGCAAAATCAAAAATAACAATTCCTCAACTTTGCAAAAAAACAAAAAAATCAAAAATCAAAACAAGAAAATCATAATGGAGAAAACAAAAAAATTTTGAACAAATATCATTTTTTTTAAAAAAATTAAAAAAAAAAAAAGAAAGATCTTTAAGAGGGAGAAGAAAGTCCTGTATACGGCTTTATCAACAGGGACGTGTTGAATTTTCCACTACGAAACCCTCTGTTCCCACGTCCGCAGAGCCACATCCTACGTCCAATCAAGACGCAGCAATTGAGGGCAAAACAGTCACGCAACGAAATATATTGGAGTAAGATTGGGCCAGTGACAATGTCATCAAGCAGACAAGATTAGCGAACACGTGTCGTCATCTGAAAACCCAGCATTCTGAATCAAAACCATGGTATTTGAATCCAACGGTACGTTGGAGTCAATCAAAAATCATAAGTGATAGACGGTGATGATGAGTGTACAAGGCGGTGCATGAAGAAGGATGGAGAATCTGACGAGAGAGAAAGTAGAGAGAGAAACAAGAGAGAGAAAGTAGAGAGATATATAATAAGAAGAGAAAAGGAAGATGGTAAGAGCTTTTTTGTGTGAATGTCGACCACATCTATATATATGTTCCTCTTCTTCCTCATTGGAGCCCTACGGGTCTCTATCTCCTCTTTTTCTCTCTAAAGGAAGGAAGACCCTCTCTCTCTCTCTCTCCATTTCTCTCTTCTTTTTACTTATCTTTCTTTTTTTTTTTCCATATTTAATCGGAGGGATTTCAGGAGGGTTTTTCGTTGAAGTTCCACTCTTTTCCAGCTTCAGATTCGTTTTCTCCAGTTTTGTGTTACCATATGTTCTTCTCTGTGGAGGAATTAGGGTTTGTGGATGATTCTGTAGCTTAATTTTTTGGGGGTCAATTTTAGGGTTCCTTATTTCTCCGATTATGATTTTGTTTAGGGTTCCCAATTGATAAGCTTTTTGAGAGCTTTCATATATATATATATATATATATATATATATTATGTTTTTGAGCTAGTGCGATTCGAAGTGGGTATGTCTGTTTAAGGTGTTGGGTTCTGATTTATCTTTTCTTATCAGTTAAAGCTGATTAATTTGGATTTTTTTTTTCATAAGTATCTCTTTGGTTCATTACTTTCTTATTTGTACGTCGTGTTCAAGTGACTTTGAATTTAGTTTATCAGCTTGTTAGTGATTCTGATTCGCTTTGATTTCTTGTATTCTGGTTTGGATGCAAAAGTTTCAACTTTTTTGGTTGCTTAAAGTAAAAACTTAGCATGCGTTCGGTGGATTGTAGAATTTGGCATTGAATTGATTATCCTTTTATGGAGGTGTTTGAGTTGTTGGAGTTTAAAAAGTCTAAAAACTTGAATGTGTTCGGAAAAAAAAATACCAAAATAGAGTTAATTTCGTTCGTCTCGAAATTCTATATAATTTTTTTAAAAAAAATCGTCTTATTTAGACTTGATTATGTAAAGTTATAGATTTTTAAAGTTTGAGCTATTAAACTGTGTGAATAGTGAAACCGAGGGAAAGAAGACAAAAAAATTGGATTGGAATGGTAGGATTTGGATTGTGTGTCCAAAAAAGTTTTAATTTTTTTTGTTGTCTTCAGGAATAAATATGTTTGTGTCGTTATTGGAATAAGTAACTCATGATTTTTGCCAATTGGGAATGCTAAATTGTTGGCGAAAATTGTGGGTTTGTGTAAATAAAGCTTCTTATAGTTTGTTTTCTTGAACAATATGTAGGTTGCTAAGCAAAAATCATGGCGCGGGTTTTGGTTCAGTCGACTAATGTTCCCGGATTAGTTTCTGACTTAAAACATGGCCTATCGAAAGGGTCCGGAAAATCAAAGAGGGTGGTGAAAATGATGAGCTGTATACAGGCTCCTGGGTTGAGAATGAGGAGCTTCTCAGGACTAAGAAGCTTTAATGCTCTAGATACTATAACGAGGCCCGGGCAGGACTTCTATTCCAAAGTGGTGATTACGAGATCTTCCCGGCGCCAAAAGGCTAGCAGGTGTGTGCCTAAAGCCATGTTCGAGCGTTTCACAGAGAAAGCAATCAAAGTCATCATGCTCGCGCAAGAAGAAGCAAGGCGGTTGGGACACAATTTCGTTGGCACGGAGCAGATCCTTTTAGGTCTTATTGGTGAAGGAACTGGCATTGCTGCTAAGGTCCTTAAATCCATGGGAATTAACCTTAAGGACGCACGTGTTGAAGTTGAAAAGATAATTGGCAGAGGTAGTGGTTTTGTTGCCGTGGAGATTCCATTTACTCCTCGCGCAAAGCGCGTCTTGGAGCTCTCACTGGAGGAAGCTCGGCAACTTGGTAAGTTCTTCTTCTATCCCTTCTTTAACATGCCTTTAAAGTTGTTTTTGAGATTCAGAAGTTCAATGCTACTGAATTCGTTTGCTGCTTGCATGAATAGATTTGCTAAAAAATGACTAACTCGAAAGTAACTAGCTTGCATTATAAGCTATGTGCCGAATAGCATTTTGCAATCGTTTTACTGGTTAACTTATCAGACTTGCTTAATTTGTTTATAAATCTTCAATGTTTCAGGAGTTATAAAGATCTCTGTTTAGTCTTTTTGATTGAGAATTGAAGTTGAAGTAAATCTTCCTCGACTACTGTTCTCACATGATAAAATGCATATTGCTCGATGTAATGGTTTATGTGCATCTTTTGAGTCTATCGATGTGGTGAATTTACAGCTGTTTATATTTTTTTAGACCTCCAAAATTGTGTCAATTTCTGCTACTTGGTTAATAAATCTTAGTTTCACTTCTAACTGTGCAGTGTATCGGAGCCACAACATTGGATGAGTACAGAAAGCATATTGAGAAAGACCCAGCCTTAGAAAGACGTTTTCAGCCAGTCAAAGTGCCCGAACCATCTGTTGATGAGACTATTCTAATTCTGAAAGGGCTTCGTGAGCGGTATGAAATTCACCACAAGCTTCGGTATACAGATGATGCACTTATAGCTGCTGCACAGCTGTCATACCAGTACATCAGGTACAGATTCTTAAATGTGGTTGATTGGAAAGTAGAATGTTATGTGACTTTTCTTAAAAATACTACTTTTTCTGTGCTTAATATTTTCTTTTGACTGATTGGTTATACTCCATGCTTTAGTGATCGTTTTCTGCCTGATAAAGCAATTGATTTGATTGATGAAGCTGGCTCTCGAGTTCGCCTCCGTCATGCACAGGTACTGGTCCTTTCTATTGGTCATACTCTTGTGGAGTCTTGCAACCTCTCTGAGTTTGACGCTCGTATTATGTTTCATTTATAGCTGCCTGAGGAAGCACGGGAGCTTGAGAAGGAACTTAGGCAGATCACCAAGGAGAAGAACGAAGCTGTTCGGAGCCAAGACTTTGAAAAGGTAGATCTTATGCTCGTGTAACTACTTCAGAGAAATTAGACAACTTGCAAGATCTAATTTTCAGTGTAACTACATCAGAGATTTCAGATTGTTAGCTTTTTGGTTTACAAAATAGTACTTTCTTTTTAATTATTGAAGGAAACCAGTAAAAGAGCTTTACATGCTGCAATTGTTAAATTAAAAAATAAAAAAAAGAAATAGAAAACTTCTTTGAAAAATTCCACATCTTTGGTTTGTGAATACTGCAATTTCGTGAATGCTTTTTGTTTCCCTGTTTGCTTCTTTGTACCATCAAACTCTTGTCTAGTGTCCTAACAATTCATAAAAAAATCTTGAACAGGCTGGGGAGTTGCGTGACAGAGAAATAGACCTCAAGGCACAGATCTCGGCTCTTGTCGACAAGGGCAAGGAGATGAGCAAGGCGGAAAGTGAAGCAGGAGATGTTGGTCCTATTGTGACTGAAGTTGACATCCAGCATATCGTGTCTGCTTGGACTGGAATTCCTGTTGAGAAAGTGTCAACTGATGAATCCGACCGCTTGCTTAAGATGGAAGAGACACTGCACAAGCGGCTCATTGGTCAAGATGAAGCTGTCAAAGCTATCAGCCGTGCCATTCGTAGGGCCCGTGTTGGGCTTAAGAACCCTAACCGTCCCATTGCCAGCTTCATCTTTTCTGGTCCAACTGGTGTTGGGAAGTCTGAGCTTGCAAAAGCATTGGCTGCTTACTACTTTGGCTCGGAAGATGCCATGATTAGACTTGATATGAGTGAGTTCATGGAGAGACACACTGTCTCCAAGCTTATTGGTTCTCCCCCAGGTTATGTTGGTTACACCGAGGGTGGTCAGCTGACTGAGGCAGTTCGACGCCGTCCTTACACTGTAGTCCTCTTTGATGAGATCGAGAAGGCTCATCCTGATGTCTTCAACATGATGCTTCAGATTCTCGAAGATGGAAGATTGACCGACAGCAAGGGAAGAACCGTAGACTTCAAGAATACACTTTTAATCATGACATCTAACGTTGGAAGCAGTGTGATCGAGAAGGGAGGCCGCAGGATAGGGTTCGACCTCGACTACGACGAGAAGGACAGCAGCTACAACAGAATCAAGAGCTTGGTGACGGAAGAACTTAAACAGTACTTCAGGCCGGAGTTCTTAAACAGGCTGGACGAGATGATTGTCTTCAGACAGCTCACCAAGCTCGAGGTCAAGGAGATTGCAGATATCATGTTGAGGGAAGTCTTCGAAAGGCTGAAGGGCAAAGAGATCGAGCTTCAAGTGACGGAGAGATTCAGAGATAGAGTTGTCGACGAAGGTTACAACCCGAGCTATGGAGCAAGGCCTCTAAGAAGAGCCATCATGAGACTCTTGGAGGACAGCATGGCCGAGAAGATGCTCGCCAGAGAGATCAAAGAGGGCGATTCTGTGATCGTGGATGTTGACTCCGATGGCAATGTCACCGTGCTGAATGGCAGCAGTGGCTCACCCGAGTCTCTTCCGGAGCCACTTCCAGTGTAAACACACACCAGTTCGGTTTATTGTTAACCTTTACCTTTGTTATTTACCATTTTAAACTTTATTATTTGGGAACTTCTTTTTTTTGGTTCAATAGACTATATTTGGTAGTGGAATTGGAAGCCAGATTATTTTAGTTTATTGGCTATTTCAAATGCTTGTTACCCTTTGCACAGTATTAAATATTTATAGTAGCTTATTATTCTAGTAGCCTTTTCTTCTACTGATTTTCAAACTTAATTTAGGACCCTTTTTTGTCTTTTCTAGGTTCTTTTTCATTCCATTATTTTGAGGAATAATAACAACAATTATCATAAACACCAAAGGGTTACACAATTCCTAATCATCCACATCAAATTCAGATTGCCTCGGAGTAGGGCTGACGCTCCCACCCCGGCTAACCTTGAGAGCCGTTATAGCCCTTTGTATCTCCATCGTCATGGCACTATCAACGCTACCCGATGACAGCTTCTTGTGAGACTTCTGCAGATGAAGCTTAAGTGAGCTGCTGCTCAGGCCAGCATTCTTCCCGCAGATCGGGCAAACCTTTATCATCGGCTTTCGTTGTTGCCATTCAATGGAAACCTTCCCGTGCAGCTTCTTATCGAGATTTGAGAGGATCCTCGCGAAGCCGTCGTTGGGCTGCGCCCGACGATGAACTCTTTTAAGAGTTTTCCAGGCTTCTAGTAAAGTAAAATTTCTGCAAGATGGATACACAAACAAATATAGAACATTTCCTCAAATGATAATGAATCAACTTGAATTCAAAAAAAAAAAAAAAAAGTGGAATAGGGTTTTTAGCACTAGTACCCCCGAACTTTTCATGGTACCACTTTCGTCTTTGAACTATTTTTCTTGACAATTAGTAAAAGAAAAGGGTAACTCCAATAGACGAATTGCCATACCATAAGACGTTCTGGGGGGATGTTGGTGCTAAAAACCCTAGAGGTCAAAACTACGTGTCCTATGTTCTTAACATGTAAATGTAGTTTGCACTTACTTTCTGAGCATCAAGTATGCCAGCACTACTGTGGCACTTCTACTTCTTCCCTCAAAACAATGAACTAAAACCTTCCCACCTATTTTCTCGACATGATCAATAAAATCCGAAGCTTCATTGAAGATGCTACTGATGTTTGCATCCTCATTGTCACTTATCTGTCAGAAGTGAACGTATTACTACTTAGTAACCTGAAAAAACATGTTTCAAACCAATGAAAGTAACCTGTTCTCAAGAGCCAATAGCACTTACCGAAAAGTTTCTGTACTCGAATAGATCGGGATATTGAGAATCAGACTGCCCAATTTCGTTGGAGCATAAGCACAATATATGTGTGATTCCCAAACGCTGTAGAGTGAATATGGATCTCGCGGCCAGGGAACCACCAATGAACAGGCTACTTGTGATCGACGAGGGCCTCTCTGTGTTCGCAGCCTCAGATATCAATGCGATCCTCTCAAGGATGTGCTCAAGTCTGACCTGTTATCATGCTAAATATGTTGGAGAGAGCAAACTGAAGGAGAAAATATTTTGGTTACTATATCGGACTCAAAAATAGTGATCTGAATTGTTCGCCTCCCAAACAACAGCAATTAAAGCTTTAAAAGTATAGCGTTCTATGTACCAGAGTTATTTTTAACTTTCGACATTAAATTTACCTTCAATTCATAGGCATCAATGACGGAATTATTGTCACTGCCCTCGAAAAATCCAGTATTGAAATTGTTATCCTGGCATAGTTTGACGGCATCATTCCGCAATATTTCATTCCATTGTTCCATTTCTTTATTCGATTCAGCATCAACCTGCTCAACATACGAATGATAGAACAACAGGAATCACGCATTTGAGATGAAATTAGTTGTATAATGTACATGGAAAGTTAATTGTTTCTGAAATCATTCATCTTAATATAACCTTGGCAAATTTATGGAAGTCGCGGAGCTTTGCTGTCAAGCGCAGGCTGCGTTGTGACTCGGCACTCCCTTTACTGAATTTTCCATGCCAACCATCACGTGAGACCGGAGAACTAGAATCGCTGCTTTCTTTATGTCCCGAAAACGAAGATCTTGGAGCACTTCTCTGATCCGAATCATTAAAATCCAGATGGTTATCATTGGAAAACCGTTCCTTACTTGGTGGAGATTGACAATGAACATTCCCAGCAACCTGTGAGGGTGACTCGGGAACCGCCAAATCCTCTTTGTCAGACTCTCCTGAAGAAATTTTACTCATGATATTCATAAATACACGTAACAAGCTTTCTAGCTTCTGGTGAAGTGTGAGTAGGAATATTTGGAATCCCTGCATGTCCCTAAGAGCAGCACGGAATCCATTTCGAAACTCTTGAACAATTGAAACCGCCTCTGATCTAGTATCATTTGTGTCACCATCTTGTAACGAAGAGCATCCTAATTTCCCTGTCGTTATGTCAAACAACAGATTGGACGCATACTCAGGACTATTAAGCAGTAACTCAACCAACTTGGGATAAATCGCCTGGTCATTTGCACGCTTTCCAGCAGGAGGTCTACGAGGAACACCAGAGTCAATGGCCACAATTCGGAAGTCAGAAAATGTTGATCCATCAGATGCTCGACTTCTCTCACTAGATTTCGGCGACTCAACTATGTCAGAAAGATCAGATGCCTGTGACACCAATCCCGAATTATGAGAACTAAATGTGCTATCCACTGAAGTTGCCCTTCTATCTTTTTGAAGAGCCTTAGTCACTCTTGGCCTGTATCGCTTGATTGCCAAATCCAAGGCTTCATCCAATGCATCCATGTATACAGAAGCAATTTTGTCAGCCAATAGCAAATTTGCGAAATTCCCACGCCACCTGAGCTGACGGCATGGGAGCCGATCTTCATTCCTGATGATCAAGTCCAACATCAAGACCCTACCGAGGGCGGTTGCTGTTTTTTCTGCAGTTTCCCTGGACTCAAATGCTTTCGAACTTTCTAGCAATGGTGATCCATGTACATAACTGCAAAATGAGAAGGAAGGATCTACATAACGCGCAAAATATCGCACCCGCCAAAACGTTATTGAGAAGAAAATTTCCCATGTTGCACATTGTAACACCATCAACACTATACAAAAAGGAATTTATTGTAGCACACCTCATTAGGAAAAGGCATCTACTAAGTTCGAGAGCCTCCGATAGGTCTGAGCAAGTCATTTCACCGACTTCATCTCCTTCTGAGCTTGCCATGTTTCTTGCTCTTTCCGCAGCTTCCTTAATCTGGATCCACTCAGAGCTTGAATTATGAATGACTCTGGCCTGAAATGGTTCAACATCCCAAGCCAGCAAAATGGTCAAAAGAACAAAACGTTGCACGATCCATTCCAGCAAACTCTAACCGCTGAGATAGTAGATTCAAGTTCAACGAACCTGAGGAGTTCGGATGCCAAGCCACTTTGCAAATTCATACCCAAGACGTTCCGATTGTGTAGACATCCTAGAAGATGAGAACTTTATTACAGCTGCCGCTTCCTTGGGAGAAGAATCATCATCTATGGGCTGGCTAAAGAGGGCAAAGAAGACAACTCCCCCAGAATTCACGGTGACCTAAATGCAGACAATCGAAGAAACTATAAGTTCCAAACAGGAAATTTCACATTCTTCAGCTTTATCAGACAAGGGATGGTGGACCTCAAAGGCTTTGTTCATTTCATCCTCGGAATGTTCAGTGCTGCATCCATGTTCAGTGTGATGAAGCGAAGAAAGCCTGTCCCAAGAAAAAGAATTCGATTCAATGTCCATCATTGCTGCTTTGCCAAGTCTTTCCCACAGACTAATTTCCGGCGTCTGATCACAAGGCACGGGGTCCTTTGAATCATCAATTGATTCTCCTGCACTGAAAAGCGATCACTATAAACGACATGCAACATAAGCAGATGTCTCGGACTACTATGAAATGGCATTAAAGAAAGAGACCGTATAACAAACGAAAGAAGGGATGCACATGAAAGAATAAAAAATGAAACGAACCACAAAGACATAGGATCAAGCCTCTGAGGAGGGCGGGGGAAGCCAGAGGAGCGGTATTTGCCACTGCGTTTACGAACCAGTTCCAGCCATTGGGTGAACCTATACGCTGGACCCGCTGCAATATCACCCAACATGTACAATACCTGCATTCCCAGAATAGCAAACTTCTACATCAATCTCTCTCTCTCTCTCTCTCTCTCTCTCTAAACTCGAACTACTACTACAACACCAGATTCAACATAATCAAAACTACACAACTTCCTAGGTATGATGCCCTTCTTTTTGACAAATATTTGAGACACCCCAATTCATGATCATGAAGAATGAAACTGTATATATGTGTGTGTGTGTGTATATATATATCATTTCTGTTGAAAATGAAAATGTGGGTCATATGTAGAGAAGAAGGAACTGACCCGGGAAGTAACAGTTAAGGGCAAAGGGATTTCAGGCTCGTCAGATCCAATCTCTTCGTCCTCTTTATCCTGCAATTTCGGCATACCAACAACAAGAAATCAGACCTCCCCAACTTCAAACACCAAAACAAAGAAACCCCAACACATCTCAGAACATTACAACATATATTATAGACACACGCATACACATAAATACACACACACACACATATATATGGATAGAGAGATGGACCTGAAAAGGGTTGATGATTGCGGCAGGTTGGTGTTTCTTTTGAGCATTTTCCATAATAATGTTTTATTTTTTGGAGGTTGGGTTTTCTTTTGTTTTTTGAAAAAGCAAAGAGAGAGAGAGAGAGACAGTTGTAATGCTTCTTTTAAGGAGCTTTTTTCTGAAATCTCAACTACAAGAAAGAAAGAAGAGTGTCTGAACCTGAACCTGAACCTGAAACAACAACCAAAGTAAAGTAAGGAATTTGCCAAAATGACCTAACAACGAACTGAAATTAGAAAAATGACTTTCCTATTTATTTTGAATTTTTTTTATACCAAAAGTGCTGGCTGTGTAAATAAAAAAATTTTTAATTAAAAAAATTAGATTAAAATACGTCAAACCACTGACGAAAAAGAATGGAACGACCATAATTCAAGAACAACCATTTGTTCGTTGCTTTCAAATTGACAGTTTTTTTTGCTCTTTAAAAAAACAACACAAATTTCAAATTAACCGAATTAGACATTTTGACTTCTACAAGATTTTACAATAACATGATATTAATAAGAAATCCCTTAAAATTCCAACACACAAAATCATAGAGATTTTCTTTTTCACAAATCTAATCCCTCTCTCCCCTAATTCTACGAGCAAGCTAAATATATATATAACAAATATATATATATAGAGAGAGAGAAAATACATATTTGAACTCAAGAATATTACTTGATCTGAATTCAAGAAGGGATCTAAATGTAGGAGGAGAGGCCGGCAAGAAGAGCAGGGTCGTCGTTTTCGGTCAAGGAGGAGGCGTGGCGGCGGAGCTTTTGCTGGTTGGAAGGGAAGAAGAGGAAGAAGAAGGCGTGGTCAGAGAGCTTGTGGCATGGTCTACGGATCTTCGACGGCGTCGGCGGCGGCGCCGGGGGTGGAGGCGCCGAATTTGGGGATACTCTTTTGGGGGAAGGGAAGGACGAAGAAGAAGAAGGAAGAAGAGTGCGAAGAAGAAGAAGAAGCAGCAGGGAAGGAAGGAAGAAGATGAAGAACTCCTTCGAGAACAAGAAGCCCAAGCCTTTTTTTTTTTTGTTTAGTTTTTTTTTTTAACCATATATTAATATCTTTTCTTTTTACATTATTTTTAAAAACAAAAAATCATTTTGCTAATTAAAATTTTTTAAAGGTTAGTTTACAAAATAAAGAAAGTGAAATGGTTATTTTACTAAAGGACTCCACATTCACAGAACAATGCCCAAGATTTTTTTTTTTTTTTTTTAAGTTTTTTTTAACCCTTATATTAATTTCTTTTCTTTTTACATTATTTTTTTTTAAGAAAAATTATTTTGTTAATTAAAATTTTTTAAAGGTTATTTTACTAAATAAAGAAAGTCAAAAGGTCAATTTACTAAACGACTCAAGTAAAGTGGCCAAAAAATACTATAAAAACAGCTATTAAGGAAGCAGGGGGTTTTTTTTTTTTTTTTTGTCCGTGTGTTTAAGGATTTTTTTTTTTGGTGTAAAAATGGAAACTGCTCTTGAATTGAAATGAAGGGTTGGGGAATAATGCGAAATTATTGGGTCTGCTTTATTATTATCATTATTATTATTTTTTGGAGTTTTTAATAAATGGAAGCATGAAATGAAAGTAAAGTGGGTCATGGCGTTGGGGGTATTTATCTATGAATGTTTAAGGATGAGATCTCAATTATTATTCCTTTTTCATTTTATTATTGTTTTTTTTAAGGGAGATCTCAATTATTATTCCTTTTTTATTTCATTTTTGTTTTTTTAAGGGTAGATCATAGATCTCATTATGAGATTGAGTATTTAGTATATAATGATTAATCTAACTGCAACGGTTCTTTGCTTTAAACCAAGATTAAGAATGAATAAAAAAGTGAGCTTTTCGAAAACCAAATCTTGGGGGTTTTTTTTTTTTTTTTTTTTTTTTTTTTTTGCTCTCTTTCTTTCTTTGTGTTAAAGGTGAAATCTTTGGATTTTATTTCTTCAAAAAAAAAAAAAAAAGGCTTTTAAACAGCCAGAATTATTTGGTGGAGTATTAAAGAAAAAAGAATCACTCTATTTTTTATCATTTTTTTTACTTTCAATTTAACAATTAAAAATTTATATCTTACGCTTTGAAACATCATTGTAAAAGCGTAATAACAAACAATAAATATAATCATAACAAAAATTGTCTTTAATGATAATATAGATTAACTTTTTTTTTTAATCAATTTTATTGACATTCATTTTGTTAAATATGAAAGAAAACATCTAGGTTTTGAGTGTATGGGATCTAAGATTCAGAGTCCCTTTCTCACTGCTAAGTTTGTCTTTGTGGATTTAGAATTTACTTAGGCTTGTTTTTTTTTCTTCCTTTTTCTTTTTAGCTTATAGGTAAAACAATGCCTAATTTGTAATATATGTTTATATCATAGATCACCTGATCTTCAACAACGTGTTATTTTTAATGTGTTTGAAGGTCCGTTTGCAAAAAAACATTTAGGGGGGGTTTGGATACACAATTCAAATTTTAAAATTATTATCTAATTTTTATTTTTTTCCTTCAGTTTTATTATTTATATAGTCTTATTACTCAAATTTTAAAAGTTCATACATTTGTATAGAGAAGTCTAAATAAAATAATTTTTTTAAAAATTATATAGAATTTCGAGACAAACAAAATAAACTCCATTTATTTTTTTTTTTCCGAACACATTTTAAGTTTTTATACTTTTTAACTCTAGTAATTCAAACGCTTTGATAAATGCATAAACAATTCAAATTCAAGTTTTACAATCTAAATCTTATCACCAAATGCATGCTTAAAAATATTTCACTATTTGGAAGCATTTTAACTTAAAATAGTGTTTAATTATTTGAAATATTTTCATTTGAAGTATTTAGGTAAAATTTCAAATGGAGAAAGTTAAATTTTGACAATTTAGATGTTTGTGTACAGTGTCAAAATATTTTTCCTAAACGAACCCTTAAGTTGTTGGAGCTAAATTTGGTTGAGTTGGGGAAAATAAAAACTCTATGATACAGTCAAGTTAGTAAGAGATCAAAAGCAGAAAATGGAACAGTTCTAAAAGCATGAAGAGCTTATTCGTCTCCTACCTATCTCCTCTATTTTTAAGTGTTTTGGGTAAATTTTCTTCCTACATCCTTGCTTAAACAAGATCAACCTTATTCTAAATCAAATGTCACAATCTTATTTTTCTCTCTTAACAAAAAAACCTTGTTTTAAGATTATTATGTAACATCATCATTCAAGACTACTTGTTAGTTTAGGGCTAATATTTTTCACCCAAAAATGTGATCAGAGATCTCAAAGCCACAAAATTCCAAATCAATCTCTCTTTATGCATGAACGTCAATATTATGATTTACAAAGTAGAAAAATATTATGTTGAGCGTTGACCGTATTTTTCCCGTGGAAAAAAATTGAAAAAAAATGGTTGACCATTTTGCCTAAATTTTGGGACCCACTCATGAAAAAAAAAAAATTTGACACGTCACCTTAATTGGCAGCCCCCAATTGGGTCCCACCACTTTCGAGTAACCTTTTTAAATAAACCTCAAAACGACGTCGTTGAACCTAGGTTCCTGTTGGTCGTACTAGTACGTCCCGTCGTCCATGGTCCACCCGAAACCTCTCTCTCGCTTCTTCTTCTTCTTCTTCTTCTTCTTCTTCATTCCCTTCCGATTTTCCCTCGATTTTCTCGAGAAAATCTAGCTCCCGACAAAATCTTCCGCTTCAATCTCGATACACGAAGACACTCGCTTCGGGTATACATAATAACGACGAAGAAAACATCCATGGATCATCGGAGAACCGCGAGTCCGGTGTACTCGCGGCAGTGGAGCGGCAGCAGCAGCACGGGATCTTCATCTCCGGCGACGATGTCGCCGGCGCACCCTAACTCGAGGCTCCAGCCCGGAGCCACCGCCTTCTCCACCATCAAGCGGACGCAGAACGTCGCTGCCAAGGCCGCCGCGCAGCGCCTCGCGCAGGTCATGGCCTCGCAGGCGGCAGCCGCGGACGAGGACGACGAGGACGACGACGATCTAGGTTTCCGGTATCCGCCTCCTCCAGCGCCTCACCCTTTCTCCAACCATTCCGTCGCTAACAACTCCGCTATTTCGGTCTCTCGGACGAATAGATCTCCCTCTCCTGCGGTTAGTTTCTGATTCGTAAAAGTGTCTCATCATTTTGTTTCGTCGGTTCAGATGAGTAGAAATATACGGAAATTGGAGTTTTTGACTTTAGTCATCTGAATTTCACTTTGTTTTCAGCTGGATTTGGTCACCTTGATTATCGATTTGAAGCTCTGACAATTCTGTTGCTTTTTTTCTCATGTGATTTTCGACAGTTTAGATTAACACAACTATTTGGAAATTGGAGTATTTGAGTTCGATGATCTGAATTTCAGTTTGTTTTTCGACGAACTAGATTACTGAGATTGAGTAAAAATCGTGTATTTCTGGATAGATTTATTGAATTCCTGTCAATTCTGTGGCTTTTTGGTTATGTGATTTTCGTTCATGCTGTATTTTGCATTCGTTATAGGATTTGATTATGGAAATTAGGTGCAATCAGAGTTTTCTTCGGAGTTTGAGTTTGGTTGATCTGATTTTTAAGCTACTTTTCATGCAATGAGGTTTTACCATCATGGATCAAGCGATTCGGATTGATTAAGAACGTCATTCTATCTAGATTCAGTCAAATTCGGATAATTCTATTCTTTTATTACTCATATGATTTCGATGATGTTAGATAACAAAAACCACCATTTTCATAACTCAAAATCCACATCTGTTATAAGATTTAATCAAAATTAACTGTGCAAATATATATATATATATAAATAATATTTATACATGTATTTTTCCTGCATAAAAGAAACAGTGCGTTTAAATTAAGTATAATAACTCTTTTGAGTATCCGTGTAAATAAAATTTTCCAAGAAAATTAAAGTTGATATTGTTAAATGCTGAAAAACAAGATCAAAGTTACTGTCTTTCGGGTTTCTCTCAGAGAACCATCCCTTTTGTTTTATGAAGGGTAATAGAGTTTTTCTTTTAAATTTTTCTTTTAATTTTTTTTTTTTTTTTGCACAGATAATTTGATCAAAGCTCACATCATAGTGGATTTTATCTTCTAAGAAAAACACAAGAGATACTCTACTTAGTCTCAGCATTTTTGAAAATACGGGGTAGATTTCTCATGAAAGAAGTTTTTGTTAGTATCACTATTGTTAATTTTCTATAAATAAATTTTGCTGGATCTGGTTTCGAGTTATGTTTGGCTAATTTGCTGATGATGCTGATAATGGCAAATATTCAGCTGGCACTGATTCATTGAAGAGGCTAATGTGGTTTTTGGTGTTTTAATTAGTTAGGTCGGAACTATGTAGAGCATACTCCTTCTGTACGTTCTACTTCGGCTGGAAGACCGTCTGTGTCTGTTCGTACAACAACAGTGGTACCACCGAGCAGATCCTCTTTAAGAACTCCAGTGTCAATACCTCCGATCGAACCTCCTAGTAATAGGAACAAAGATAGTAGAAGGCAAGCATAAATGTTATTCTTTATCTTTGTTTTTATCTTTTAAATTGCAATCCTGAAGTTAATTAATAATTTTACTACAGTTTCTCTCACATTTTCACTTATTGGAAATTGGAATGTAAATTAAAGTTGGTCGTTGCTTGTGTCTTAGTTGAGTTCTTTCAAGGCTTTTGTGAACCTTGTTTTACCTTACTCGCTCTTAGTTGGTGCTTTGGATTTAATGTGTCTATTGATGCAGATTTACACCAGATATCGGACAAATTAACTTAAGATCCCCGGGAGAAGAGCGTGAAGCTTCAGCGCTTAGGGATGAAGTATGTCTACTTTAAGTTTAGTTATTTTTGTGAGATTTGAAACGTAATTGAACCAAATCATCCTGAAACGAAAATGACATGAGTTGTAATTGCAGCTTGATATGATACGAGAGGAGAATGAAATTATACTTGAGAAGGTGCGTTCTTCCTTACCAAATAGACATCTGCTTTGAAAATGAATGTTCTGAAATTGATTGTTGAGCATGTTTTGCAGTTTCGTCATGCGGAAGAAAGACGTGAGCAAGCAGAGGCAAGAGCTAGGGAACTTGAAAAACAGGTCAGTTGTTCTAGTAAGTTATTAATTTTCTCGTTGCAAATTTTGTGAATCTCTTTGGTTTCCAACCTTATTTTACAGGATATAAAGTAAATGCCTAAAGTGCTGATTTTTAAGGGGCACATGTTTTAGCATCGGTTTCGTCTTTCATGTGAATTGTCTTGATCACAAACATGACTTCTTGTGTTTGTTATTAGATCTTGAAAGTTAACATTCCATCTTTGAAAAAAAGGTAGTTAACAGAATTATTGGTTTTGACATAGTAACACTTAATACTCTGAATTGTAATCATAACACTATATTCCCTTAAAAAGGTTTTTGACAAAATAACACTTGATACTTTGAATTGCAATCGTAACATTATATTCCCTTAAAAAATTTAAATATATATGTACATCATTTTGTAGTTATTGGTGAGGGAATAAGTTATTAAAATGTATGTACACTCCCCTTTTGTTAGTTATTGGTGTAAGTGTGCTGCGCTTTGCAAACTATGAATTATATTCAACTAGGAATAGCGTCGTGGTATCAATGCAGCTTTTTATTAGAAGTTTCGGATTATCATTGGTCTTGTGGCTCAGAACCTTGCACCTGATAAAAAAAATATTGCGTCTTTGAAAATGGCTGCTATATTCCTCATCCTCCTCCTTCTTCTTCTCTCTTTTTTATTTTTATAAATTCAAATACCCTTTACCATTCTTACAAGCACTGTCATGATTGCAGAAAAAAAATAAGAGTGCTTATGAAATGCCAAATTCTGGTTCCGCAGGTTGCTTCTCTTGGGGAAGGTGTATCCCTGGAAGCCAAATTATTAAGCAGGTAAACCTGAGCTATTATGTTGCTTTTGTTCTGTCATTGTTAAGTATTTATTTATTTATTTTTCTAATTGCTTGTTTAATTTCGGACAGGAAGGAAGCAGCTTTGCGTCAAAGAGAGGTACATTGGAGCAATGAATTAGCATGGATAGTAAAGATAATCAGTATTAAGTTGACAATTGACAAGTATATAGTATATTCTCAGAATGCTAAATGCTCCTTTTCAGGCTGCCCTGAATGCTGCGAAACAAACAGAGGGTGGGAGAGTTGAGGAAATCACAGCCCTTCGTTCAGAAATTGAGGTAAAATCTTCACCAGGGTTTGCACGTTTCCTATTTATGGTAGTATGTCTCTGCAATTAGTTGGTGCTCTTTGTTCCAAATAGCAGATTGAAAATCTTGTGACATTTTCATTTTTCATTTTTTTTTTTGGGTAATTAGAACTTGAAGGATGGAGCTGCAACAGCATTGGAACAGCTTCGAGAAGCTGAATCTGAAGGAAGGGCCCTTCGCACAATGACTCAAAGAATGATTTTGACTCAAGAAGAGATGGTTTGTCTTTTGATTTTGAAGTGAGTTTCATGACTAGATATTCTTGTTCTTATGTGCTTACTTCTGTTTCTTCCAGGAGGAAGTTGTTCTCAAGAGATGTTGGCTTGCTCGCTACTGGGGCTTAGCTGTACAACATGGTAATCTATTTTATAAAATCCACTCCTACTTCAAATTTGGTTAGGAATTAAAATCAAATGCATTATTACTTGATGAGACCAACTCAGGCACTTTTTTATTTCATTTTATTTTGTTTTGCATAAACATAGTAGTTAAAATCAAATGCACTATAGGTATCTATATATGGTCACGGCTATTCTTTTCTTATCACTGTTACTCTGTTGTCTTGCTTTCAGGCATATGTGCAGATATAGCAGGGTTAAAGCATGAACACTGGTCCGCTCTAGCTCCTCTTCCATTTGAAGTTGTCATTTCTGCTGGACAGAAGGCTAAAGAGGAGTCCTGGAATGCAGGCTAGTTCAATCACTCAATCTGTTGGATCTGTTTCTGTTACTGTTCTTTTGCTTCGATTTGTTTTTGACAGCTAATATGCGATTAACCTTTTATATCACAAGCAGGCGGTGATGATTCAGATAGGAGCAAGACTGTTCGGGATTTAAGCGATCTTACAGGGGAAGGAAATATTGAGAGTATGCTTTCAGTTGAAATGGGTCTGAGGGAACTGGCTTCTTTGAAGGTTTGTACCTAATTTCGTATTCACCTCAAGTTTAATTTTTGTGTTTTCGCAAGTGTCCTATGCTGGGTATCTTAGTGTAACTAGGAATATGAGACGTACCTTGCATGTTTCTTATCTATCCATGGATTCCAACCATGTTTCATATCGTCTGCTGCTTTATTTTGTAAACTAGAAGGTAGTAATTTCCTCTTGCTTTTGCGTTCTTTTCCCCCATTAAAGGACTTCAATATTTTCTTTTCTTTGTGTTTTATGTTTGATTACTCACGCTCTTTTATCTAACTGCTACCTTTTAAGGTTGAGGATGCTGTTGTGCTTGCTTTGTCCCAACACAGACGTCCAAGTTCTGTCCGATTGTCAACAATAGGTTCATTTCTTTGTTAACTCATGCTTTTTTTTTTTCCCCTCTAAATAGAAGTCCTAATGAAAGCACAATTTCCCTAGTTTACTGAATCGGTTGTACATATATGTATGAATGCATATTCTCTTTCATATGCTTATAGCGAAGCATTCATATTACATACAATCTGAGATTTCTGTTAGAATCAAGGTACTTAAATTTCCAACGACATCAATATTTTCATCCTTGTGGGCTTGTCTTGCCCGCATGCCATATGTCTAAACACACATAGATAGGTGTGTATGTGTGTTCTCCACATATTTATGCGATGGAAATTATGGAAAAGGTTTCTTAAAAGACCATCTATCAAGCACCTCTTGTCTGTCAAGTGCTTTAATTGATTGGGGTTGAGATGATTTTGCTTTATCTATCTAATCAAGACTAATGCATTGTACGTTTTGTTTTTGTCCACGTCATAGACTATGATTAATAGGTATCATTTTCAATTTTAATTTTTTTGCTTTGAAAACTAAAGGGATCATTTGAAGCCTGTTGATTAATTTCCAAATTTTGGAATTAGACATTATTTAATTATTGCTTTATTTGTATGATTCAGGAATTTTATTGATAATTTTTTAAGAAATTCAGGAGTTTGTGGTTGAATGAATGATTAATTGCATTTTGATATACTCTCGAAGATTGGGTGAGCCTTGTTTTTATCTATCTGCATATTTTAACTTTTCTTTTTATTATTTTTTGGGAGAAGAGAGGCTTGTGTCATTGTGAGATTATTGTGAGTTTAAGAAGATTACTCTTCCTTCTCACAATTTCCCCATGTCAAAATGATTTTTCAATGTGCATAGAATATTTCATTTCATTGCAACGTTGTTGCTTTGACATGGGTAAAGATTTTTATGGCCTATATGCCATGTTTAATTTTGTTTGACTTTTATTTTGCATAAGCTTCTTTAAGAGCTCTGTGCTGGTTAACTAATGATTAAAAGGAAAAGGAGACTCCATTGTGCCTAATTGGTTTTTTTTTTTTTTTGTTCTTATTTCAGATTCAAAGTCACCCGGTGCATCCAAGTTTTTGGAGGCATTTGGTAAGAAATGTTGTGATGGATGATACATCCTTTAATTCTTTTTGGAAATGCATGTCGGTATATTGTTTACATGTGCAAGTGAACACTACATGCCTTTTATTTTATGTTGATTTGTTTTTCTCTTCTTTTGCTTTTGTTTCATTTATTAGTTATTTTGCTTTTTGGGTGGGGCACGGTTGCATTGAAGGGGTAGGTGGTCGATGGACAATATGTTATTGACAAAGGAGGCCGATCACAAAAAGTGTGTGCGGGCATGCTATTTATTCATATATGTTTTTAAAGCTTTTAAGGCGTAAATTGTACTATTATAATGTGGTGCATTTTTTCGTGTAAGAGTTGCATGGCACCTATTGCTAGAGAGAAAGAGAGAAGATATGGTCTGTCTGTCTGTCTGTCTCTCTCTCTCTAAGATGCTTGCATAATGTATGGCGCTTATCTTCTAAAAGTCATATCGTTGCATGGGAGATTATGCCTGTCATATTGTGATTTCAATAATCCCAGACACATTGATTTGTCCCCAAAGTCGGTAACTAAAATAGAGAATCAAATGCAAGTGATGCAAAAAGAGTCAATGGGAGAAGATTTAAAAATATGGATGTGGGCCTCCAAATTACTGCCTTTGTACATTGTTATTTTTATTGGTAAAAGTTATTGTATCCTGAATCATCCAAAATGTGTCTGGCAAAATATTTTGAATAGTCACTTTAATGTGAATAAACTTCTTCTCCATTTCCTGCAGAACTAAGCGAAGAAGAGGCAGAAGATGTCCTTTTCAAAGAGGTAAGAATTTCCCCCATTTTGTGCATGGGGTCATTGGTGTTACTAATATAAACGTGCTCCTTAGTTATATGATCTAAGATGAATTAGCTTTGAGCGGTCGATTGAAAGTACTATCTAGAATAGTCTTGCATAAGATTGGAGTGATTAATATTGGTGCTACATAATAACTACAATGCGCATTGTGCAGGCTTGGCTTACTTACTTTTGGAGGAGAGCAAAAGAATATGGTGTGGAAGAGGACATTGCAGAAGAGAGACTTCAGTTTTGGATAAGTCGTAGTGGGCAGTCACCCACTTCGCATGATGCCGTGGATGGTAAGCTTCACCATAATGTTGTGATCTTTATCATTTCCATCATGTTAACGACCTTGAATCTCATATTTCCATATGGCTTCTCTTGGAAGAGCTTCCCTGAAAACATAAAAAAAGTTGCTTTGGAATCTTATTAGTTTTTTTGGTTGCTGGAGTAATTTTGCCATGCCCGTACGGGCGTAAGTGACAGTTCACTCTTACGGACATTGAGAAATGGAGAACCAATTTAGAACAACCGTTGAGATAATCTTTATCTTTATCTTTTATCTTAACTATATATACTATATAACTATATTAAAAGTGCCAAAAGTGCTATCTTATTCACTTGACATGTGGCCTTTTTTTTCTCTCATCTTTTTTTTTTTTTTAAGCGTTAATTGAAACTTATTTTCGCAAATGTATCCCTATCTAAAATTCTTTCCGTATAACCCATTCAATTACGTTCCATTTGATTTACTCTTTCTTTCTTTCTTCTTCTTCTTCTTCTTTTTTTTTTTTTTTGCCTTTCAATTATCCACACGAGCTCACCACTAGTAATACATAAAATAGAAGCATTCTTAGGTACCTTTCTGCGAATATAGACGGGAAAGAAAAATTCCTCTGCCTGCCCTTCAAACTTTGGTGCTTCCTCTTTCTGTTTTGCTTGTTGATGTTTTGTTTCGAAGATGATCAAAAAGGGTAATCGCATATTATATATATATATATATATATATATATGTATATGTGTGTGTGTGTGTCTATGCAATATGAATAGAGATGATGATCATGGTTGGTATATTTATGGCAGTGGAGCGAGGGCTGTTGGAGCTGAGGAAGCTGGGAATAGAACAGCAACTATGGGAAGCATCTCGTAAGGAAATCGAGATCACTGTTGCTAATCACAAATCACCTCCTCCCCCAGATTCTGATTCCTGATCATTATTACTCCCTTCTTAATGTTGTTTTTGTCTATTCTTTTTCTCTTTTCCTTTTTTTTGATAAAATTATGTCTATTCTTTTTCCCTTTTTTTTTTTTTGAGTCTTCTTTTTACCCTTTCTACAAAAAAAAAAAAAAAAAAACACTTTCATTTCTGCTCGAGTTGTTTTCCCCCCATCATATTTGTTGTTATATATGTGGATATATATATATATATATATATAGTGGTATATCATGCGAAAAGAATTAGAATAAATTGTATTTTGTTATCTTCTCAGCTGTTTGGACTGTACTGCTGATTGTAGATCCATTTTTGTTGATTTAATTCAGTTCTGTTTTTAAGATGTATGATTATGAGTTCGTTATAACTCAAAATTATCCATGATTTAAATGCATTTGATCTTCATCTGATAACTATGGAATATTTTTTAGCAGTCTAGGATGAAAGGACTATTATGGAAAGAAATTGATTGCTTGAGGATTGGTTTTAGTACGTTTTAACCCTGAGGGAGTAAAAGTGATGGAAGGAATGGGTCTCCAAAAAAAATATAAAAGAAAAAAAGTCCGTAGGATTTTTGTTTTTTGTCGAGCACGCCCTAAAAATTTAAAATATTTTACTCCTCTTGGTCACATAAAACAGAAAAAGCTAATCCTATTTAAAATTTACACTCCTCTTAATCACATATATAAAACCTTATTAAAGAGTACAACCACTCTTAACCCTCTACCAAATGCCGTGCGGTTAGTTTTAAAAAGGGTGACTTGGGGGCGTTAATTATTGTGTTCCTAGGTTCTTTTTGTAATTGACTAAATAACAATCACAACGATAGAAAGAAAGGTACATAGGGAAAAAAAAAGAAAAAAAAGCAGGCGGTGATGATTCAGATAGGAGCAAGACTGTTCGGGATTTAAGCGATCTTACAGGGGAAGGAAATATTGAGAGTATGCTTTCAGTTGAAATGGGTCTGAGGGAACTGGCTTCTTTGAAGGTTTATACCTAATTTCGTATTCACCTCAAGTTTAATTTTTGTGTCTTCGCAAATGTCCTATGCTGGGTATCTTAGTATAACTAGGAATATGAGACGTATCTTGCATGTTTCTTCTCTATCCATGGATTCCAACCATGTTTCATATCTTCTGCTGCTTTATTTCGTAAACTAGAAGGTAGTAGTTTCCTCTTGCTTTTGCGTTCTTTTCCCCCATTAAAGGACTTCAATATTTTCTTTTCTTTGTGTTTTATGTTTGATTACTCACGCTCTTTTATCTAACTGCTACCTTTTAAGGTTGAGGATGCTGTTGTGCTTGCTTTGTCCCAACACAGACGTCCAAGTTCTGTCCGATTGTCAACAATAGGTTCATTTCTTTGTTAACTTATGCTTTTTTTTTTTCCCCTCTAAATAGAAGTCCTAATGAAAACACAATTTCCCTAGTTTACTGAATTGGTTGTACATGTATGTATGCATGCATATTCTCTTTCATATGCTTATAGCGATGCATTCATATTACATACAATCTGAGATTTCTGTTAGAATAAGGTATTAAATTTCCAATGACATCAATATTTTCATCCTTGTGTTCTTGTCTTGCCCACATGCCATATGTCTACACACACATAGATAGGTGTGTATGTGTGTTCTCCACATATTTATGTGAAGGTGTTATGGAAATTATGGAAAAGGTTTCTTAAAAGACCATCTATCAAGCACCTCTTGTCTGTCAAGTGCTTTAATTGATTGGGGTTGAGATGATTTTGCTTTATCTATCTAATCAAGACTAATGCATTGTATGTTTTGTTTTCGTCCACGTCATAGACTATGATTAATAGGTATCATTTTCAATTTTAATTTTTTTGCTTTGAAAACTAAAGGGATCATTTGAAGCCTGTTGATTAATTTCCAAATTTTGGAATTAGACATTATTTAATTATTGCTTTATTTGTATGATTCAGGAATTTTATTTATAATTTTTTAAGAAATTCAGGATTTTGTGGTTGAATGAATGATTAATTGCATTTTAATGTACTCTCGAAGATTGGGTGAGCCTTGTTTTTATCTATCTGCATATTTTAACTTTTCTGTTTATTATTTTTTGGGAGAAGAGAGGCTTGTGTCATTGTGAGATTATTGTGAGTTTAAGAAGATTACTCTTCCTTCTCACAATTTCCCCATGTCAAAATGATTTTTCAATGTGCATAGAATATTTCATTTCATTGCAACGTTGTTGCTTTGACATGGGTAAAGATTTTTATGGCCGATATGCCATGTTTAATTTTGTTTGACTTTTATTTTGCATAAGCTTCTTTTAAGAGCTCTGTGCTGGTTAACTAATGATTAAAAGGAAAAGGAGACTTCATTGTGCCTAATTGGTTTAATTTTTTCTTTGTTCTTATTTCAGATTCCAAGTCACCCGGTGCATCCAAGTTTTTGGAGGCATTTGGTAAGAAATGTTGTGATGGATGATACATCCTTTAATTCTTTTTGGAAATGCATGTCGGTATATTGTTTACATGTGCAAGTGAACACTACATGCCTTTTATTTTATTGTTGATTTGCTTTTCTCTTCTTTTGCTTTTGTTTCATTTATTAGTTATTTTGCTTTTTGGGTGGGGCACGGTTGCATTGAAGGGGTAGGTGGTCGGTGGACAATATGTTATTGACAAAGGAGGCCGACCACAAAAAGTGTGTGCGGGCATGCTATTTATTTATATATGTTTTTAAAGCTTTAAGGTGTAAATTGTACTATTATAATGTGGTGCATTTTTTCGTGTAAGAGTTGCATGGCACCTATTGCCAGAGAGAAAGAGAGAAGATATGGTCTCTCTCTCTCTCTCTCTCTCTCTAAGATCCTTGCATAATGTATGGTGCTTATCTTCTACAAGTCATATCGTTGCATGGGAGATTATGCCTGTCATATTGTGTTTTCAATAATCCCAGACACATTGATTTGTCCCCAAAATCGGTAACTAAAATAGAGAATCAAATGCAAGTGATGCAAAAAGAGTCATTGGGAGAAGATTTAAAAATATGGATGTGGGCCTCCAAATTACTGCCTTTGTGCATTGTTATTTTTATTGATAAAAGTTGTTGTATCCTGAATCATCCAAAATGTGTCTGGCAAAATATTTTGAATAGTCACTTTAATGTGAATAAACTTCTTCTCCATTTCCTGCAGAACTAAGCGAAGAAGAGGCAGAAGATGTCCTTTTCAAAGAGGTAAGAATTTCCCCCATTTTGTGCATGGGGTCATTGGTGTTACTAATATAAACGCGCTCTTTCGTTATATGATCTAAGATGAATTAGCTTTGAGCCGTCTTGAAAGTACTATCTAGAATAGTCCTGCATAAGATTGGTGTGATTAATATTGGTGCTACATAATAACTACAATGCGCATTGTGCAGGCTTGGCTTGCTTACTTTTGGAGGAGAGCAAAAGAATATGGTGTGGAAGAGGACATTGCAGAAGAGAGACTTCAGTTTTGGATCAGTCGTAGTGGGCAGTCACCCACTTCACATGATGCCGTGGATGGTAAGCTTCACCGTAATGTTGTGATCTTTATCATTTCCATCATGTTAACGACCTTGAATCTCATATTTCCATATGGCTTCTCTTGGAAGAGCTTCCCTGAAAACATAAAAAAAGTTGCTTTGGAATCTTAGTAGTTTTTTTGGTTGCTGGAGTAATTTTGCCATGCCCATACGGGCGTAAGTGACGGTTCACTCTTACGGACATTGAGAAATGGAGAACCAATTTAGAACAACCGTTGAGATCATCTTTATCTTTATTTTTATCTTAACTATATATACTATATAACTATATTAAAAGAGCCAAAATTGCTATCTTATTCACTTGACATGTGGCCTTTTTTTCTCTCATCTTTTTTTTTTTTAAAGCGTTAATTGAAACTTATTTTCGCAAATGTATCCCTATCTAAAATTCTTTCCATATAACCCATTCAATTATGTTCCATTTGATTTACTCTTTCTTTCTTTCTTCTTCTTCTTCTTCTTTTTCTTTTTTTTTTTTTTTTTCCTTTCAATTATCCACACGAGCTCACCACTAGTAATACATAAAATAGAAGCATTCTTTGGTACCTTTCTGCGAATATAAACGGGAAAGAAAAATTCCTCTGCCTGCCCTTCAAACTTTGGTGCTTCCTCTTTCTGTTTTGCTTGTTGATGTTTTGTTTCGAAGAGGATCAAAAAGGGTAATCGCATATTATATATATATATATATATATATATGTATATGTGTGTGTGTGCCTATGCAATATGATTAGAGATGATGATCATGGTTGGTATATTTATGGCAGTGGAGCGAGGGCTGTTGGAGCTGAGGAAGCTGGGAATAGAACAGCAACTATGGGAAGCATCTCGTAAGGAAATCGAGATCACTGTTGCTAATCACAAATCACCTCCTCCCCCAGATTCTGATTCCTGATTATTATTACTCCCTTCTTAATGTTGTTTTTGTCTATTCTTTTTCATTTTTCCTTTTTTTTGATAAAATTATGTCTATTCTTTTTCCCTTTTTTTTTTTTTTTTGAGTCTTCTTTTTACCCTTTCTACAAAAAAAAAAAAAAAAAAAAAAAAAAACACTTTCATTTCTGCTCGAGTTGTTTTCCCCCCATCATATTTGTTGTTATATATGTGGATATATATATATATATATATAGTGGTATATCATGCGAAAAGAATTAGAATAAATTGTATTTTGTTATCTTCTCAGCTGTTTGGACTGTACTGCTGATTGTAGATCCATTTTTGTTGATTTAATTCAGTTCTGTTTTTAAGATGTATGATTATGAGTTCGTTATAACTCAAAATTATCCATGATTTAAATGCATTTGATCTTCATCTGATAACTATGGAATATTTTTTAGCAGTCTAGGATGAAAGGACTATTATGGAAAGAAATTGATTGCTTGAGGATTGGTTTTAGTACGTTTTAACCCTGAGGGAGTAAAAGTGATGGAAGGAATGGGTCTCCAAAAAAAATATAAAAGAAAAAAGTCCGTAGGATTTTTGTTTTTTGTCGAGCACGCCCTAAAAATTTAAAATATTTTACTCCTCTTGGTCACATAAAACAGAAAAAGCTAATCCTATTTAAAATTTACACTCCTCTTAATCACATATATAAAACCTTATTAAAGAGTACAACCACTCTTAACCCTCTACCAAATGCCGTGCGGTTAGTTTTACAAAGGGTGACTTGGGGGCGTAAATTATTGTGTTCCTAGGTTCTTTTTGTAATTGACTAAATAACAATCACAACGATAGAAAGAAAGGTACATAGGGAAAAAAAAAAAAAAAGCAGCAGCAAAATTTCTGTTTGATATCACGTAAGAACTGTGAAGCAATACAATATATATATATATATATGTATCAAGGATAGTACTTTTAATTTCATAGTTAAAATTGGTTTGCCTGTTTAAACCAAAAAAATTAATGGTCTGTCGGAATGTAATAGTAATTATATACAATATCAAAGACCTTTAGTAAAGCAACCATTTAATTTTACCTACTTTGAAAAATTTACTTGCTTCACCATAAACAGTTTATACTCGTGTGGACAACAACAAATCTAGATGACATTATTGAGGACATCAATTTCTTCCTGCTGGGACCCGAAGAAAAGACCATAAGCAACTTCCTCTGAAAATTCATGGCATTGACTCAATGGAAAACCTTGCATTAAGTGTTCCAATCTTCTAAACAAGTTCATCTTTTGTGTCTTGCAATTTAAATCTAGCTACAATCTGTTGGGCTTTCTTTCGGTTTGATCTCAGTTGCTCAACCGGGATGGCTGAGGCTTTCGTGACGGTTGTTCTTGAGAATTTGAATTCTCTGATCCAGAAACAGTTTGGATTGCTTTGGGGTGTTCAGAAAGAGATGGACAAGCTCTCAAGCACTTTCTCAACAGTTCTTGCTGTGCTTGAAGACGCCGAGGAGCGGCAGTTCACCGAGAGAGCGGTCAGGAATTGGCTGCAGAAACTAAGCGATGTTGCGTTTCAGCTGGATGATGTCTTGGATGATTGTGACATGGAGGCCTGGCGAGTGGAGAACGAAAGGCAAAAGTGCAGGTGGACGCTAAAGGTACGCTCTTTCTTATCTTGTCTCAATCCTATGAATGCTTTGTTCCATCTTAGGATTGCTAACAAGTTGAAAAAGATTGGAGATCGGTTGGATCAAATTGCTAACGAAAGAATGAAGTTTCACTTGAGGGAAGTGGCCGTCGGGGAGAGGCGAGACCAAGCTATGAGAGAGAGGCGCCGAACTAGCTCCATTATCACTCAGCCATATGTGTACGGAAGAGAAGAGGACAAGGAAAAAATTGTTCGTTTTCTAGTGGATGATGCGAGAGATCGTAAGGATACTTCGATCTACCCTATTGTTGGTCTCGGAGGCATAGGAAAGACAACTCTTGCTCAGCATGTCTTCAACGACGAGAGGGTTGGTAGTCATTTTGAGCTTAAAGTGTGGGTTTGTGTTTCTGAGGATTTTGATGTGAACAGATTGGTGAAAGCAATTATAGAATCCGCAACTGGCAGCGCTTGTGAAGCATTAGACGTGGATCCTTTACAAAAACGCCTTCAACAGATTCTCGGAAGGAAGAGGTATTTGATCATTTGGACGACGTGTGGAACGAAGATCAAGAGCAATGGGACAAGTTGAAGTACGTACTAGCTTGTGGATCAGATGGTTCTTCTATCGTTGTCACCACTCGTCTCAAAAAGGTTGCGGCTATAATGGGAACTGTCACAGCGCATTATCTGTATGGCTTATGTGAAGATGATTGTTGGTTATTGTTCAAGCAACGTGCATTTGGCAACGAAGAGGATGAAAAACCGAACCTTGTGGAAATCGGGAAGGAGATAGTTAAGAAGTGTGGAGGAGTTCCGCTAGCTGCGAAGGCTCTAGGAGGCATGATGCGCTTTAAAAGAGAGGAACATGAGTGGCTCTCTGTTAAGGAAGTGAGCTTTGGAATTTACCCGAAGAGGAGAGTTCCATACTGCCTGCTTTAAGATTGAGCTACTTTCATCTTCCGGTGGAGCAACGACGATGCTTTGCTTACTGTGCAATTTTCCCCAAGGGTTATTCAATTAACAAGGAAAAGTTAATTCTACTTTGGATGGCCAATGGATTAATTTCTTCTGAGAGAGGACTTGATGTAGAAGTTATTGGTGATGAGATATTCAATGAATTACGTTGGAGATCATTTATCCAAGATGTTGAGAATATTTTCGGTAGTTATGTTTTTACTGGATTCAAGATGCATGATTTGGTGCATGATCTTGCTCAATCCATTATGAAGGATGAATGCTGTGCTGTGCAGGTTGATGATATGCACACTTTAAACTTGCCAAATAGAGTTCGACATTTGAATTGCTACGAGTCTCAGGGATCATGGTGTCGACTTGTCAACTTACCGAGTGCTGAGTTCTTACGGACTTTTATGATAAGAAACTCTAAATATTCAATTAACTTTCCTTTTCACGTTAAGTTCTCCTCTTTACGAGTTCTTCAAGGTCGTCTTACAATGCCCATGCCTGCAGCTTTGATTAGCAATATAAAGCATTTACGATATTTGAATCTTTCAGAAAGTAATATTGAAATCCTTCCTGAGTCAATTTGTTTCCTAATCCATCTGTTGACTTTGGACCTAAGTTATTGTCAATCTCTTCGTAAGCTGCCCAAGCACATGAGTCGCTTAAAAAGTCTTCGTCATCTTTACATTCGGGGATGTAGTAGTTTACTTCATATGCCTCCAAACATTGGGCGACTAACTAGCCTGAGGACTCTGACAGATATTTTTTGAGCGGTAGAAAGGGTTGTCACTTGGATGAGTTATGCCACTTAAATATCGGAGGATCTCTATCCATAAGGAAGCTTGAGAAAGTGAGAAGTCCAACGGAAGCAAAGTCTGCCAATTTTTTGGGGAAAAGGAATCTCAAAAGATTGTCCTTGTGTTGGAGTGAAAACGAAAATGGGTCTCAAGACAATTCTGAACAGGTACTTGAAGCCCTTGCTCCTTCCCAGAATTTGGAAGCGTTGTCCATTCGTAGTTATAAAGGTATCCGTTTCCCCTACTGGTTTAGTAACGAAACCCTTGGAAATGTCATCCAGATGAACCTCCATAATTGCAAAAACTGTTTAGAACTTCCACCTTTTGGGAAACTAAGATCGTTGCGATCTCTTGGAGTATCTGAAAACAATTTTGTGCAATCCCTGGACAATGAGACCCATGATGGAGACTTGAGGAATGGTTTTGAGCGCTTAGAAACTCTTCATCTTCAAGATTTACCAAATTTGGAGAGGTTGTCGAGGCGGGAAGGAAAGGTGATGTTCCCGTGCTTGTCCCGTTTGGAAGTACATAACTGCCCAAATTGACAATATTACATGGCTGAGTTTTGGTGTCTTGAAATATCTTTATCTTTACAATTTGCCAATCTAGAAAGGTTGGTAAGGGAGGAAGGAAAGAAGATGTTTCCATGCTTGTCCTCTTTGAATGTGTTTTGATTGCTGCAAATTGACGTTGCCTAGTATAGAGCATCGGCAAACATACTTGTATGCTAAAGGAGTCAGTGAGGTGTTACTAAAATCTATTTCTAATCTTCATGGTCTTACTAGGCTTCACATAGAGATCAAATGTTAACATGACTTCACTTCCTCAAGGAATGCTACGAAATCTCACTTCTCTCCGGTCACTTGTTATAATAGGTTTCAAAAAGGTTCAAGAGTTTCCTTCTGATATGCTCACTGGGCTCATTGCTCTAGAGGATTTAACTGTAAGATGCTGTGGTGAGCTCAAATGCTTATCTGAGGGAATCTTCCAAACTCCTGTCCTTAAACGTTTAAAAATTGTTGGGTGCAAAAAGCTCAAATCTTTGTCTGAAAGTTTTTGGGACCTTACCACTCTTCAATCTCTATGCCTCGTCGATTTTCCAGAGTTGGAATGGGTTCCAAGTTATCTTGGTCGACTCTCTTCTCTCCAAACTCTTAATTTGTCAGGCTTAAATGTATCAAGCAGTGAAGCGAATTTCCACCCTGGTAGATGCATCCCTCACAAGAATTTTATCTTTCTTCTCGAGGCTTTGCCACACCTCTCTTCACTTCAATTCATGCATATATCCGATTTTCCAGAGCTCATATCATTGCCCGATTCATTTGGAAATCTTGTGTCTCTTCGTGAGTTGACAGTTTCTCGTTGTCCAAATTTGGAAACTATACCGATTAGCATTCAAAACCTCACCAACCTACAGAAATTGAGTATTGAAGCATGTTTTAAATTACAGAAGCGGTATGAAAAGGAAGTAGGAGAGGATTGGCACAAGATAGCTCACATTCCAGATGTCTATTTTGGGGAAACGATGAGAACATATCTTTCTTACTATGATACTTTTGAATTTTAAGATATTGAAATTGAATCTTTTCTGGAGGCCTGACACTTTCTTTAATGAAGAAACTCCAAGTGAATAGTCAATTGGAACCGTCACATTATTCCAAAAGGTGAATTTTCCTCTTATTTCTTTCTCTCTTTTTTTTTTTTTTGCCTTCTAATTTTGTAGCATTTTACTAATTTATGCAATAAATAGCATGCTTACCAAATATACTAATTCTAGCTCCTTCTTGAAACCTCCTGAGCAAATCCATTATTGAATAGTGTTGTGCTCTGGTAATTCAGTTTGTTTGATATTCTTGCTCGATAATTCCTATTTTTTATCTCTCATTTTTCTCGTGGGGACGATCATTCTTTTGAAGGTTGTTGATTTTGAGAAGCTCCAACTGATGATGGATTTGTCTTGCCTCCGACCAATAACTCTCCCGTCTTCTCCAAGCAGCGGACTTCTTCTCGGAGTTCGAATAAGCTGCCTTGCAAGACTTCAACTATTTTGACGGTGAATTCATTCAGATTTTCAGAACAGGAAAATTTTGAATTGGTATGGTGATCTGCCGAGGCCGAGGTCAAGATGTGCCTCATGCTCTCCGTCCCTATCGTGATACAAGAGTTGTGTGAGATGCAACTCAGGTCAGTGGTGTGACGCCCCGCCTTGTACGGGCCGTCACTACTTGACTTAACTTAACTTACTTGAACTTAACTTGTTTTATCCCATTTTTCATCATAAAAATAGTGGGGATTTTTTTTTTTTTTTTTTTTTTAATAGCGGAAGCAGTATATTTACATACACTCTTACATAAATAAAATAGCTGTTTTTTTCTCAAAATAGATATATTAATTAATTCCTCTTGAGATGTGAATCCCAACCCGTTCATCATTTCACAGCCACCGGCTTCACCCACCACCATGCAGTTAATGCAAGACAGGCTGTTTACCTACAGCATAAACTTCAAACAATGAGCGAAAGCTCAGCAAGTACAACTCCTATACCGCAAACCAAATACACGAAACATACATGAACCTTTTTCATGAAATCATAAACATAGCATCGTATCATCTTAAACATGAAAACATATCATGGCATCGTATCATCGATTTCTTCATCTTATACATGAAAACATAACATAGCATCATATCATCTTAAACATGAAAACATAACATGGCATCATGTCATCTTAAACATGACATTCTGTCGTGAAATGCATGAACCGTTTATGTCCAATTATGCTTGCTTTCTTGTATCACACTTTATCTGTTGATTTTACTTGTGGGCCCGTTAACTTGATGTGCATGTACCCGGCGCGCAGCTTAAGGACTTACCTAAGCTTTCGACCCGATCGTCATCAGGGGGCACAACACTGGCTCTTGTGGCCTTTTCTCAAACATTCTGTTTGTAAGTCTTTCTTGACATCTTTTCACTTGGTAGATTAGTGAGCATACTTATATGATGTCTCCTAATCTCATGTTTTATCAATGCATTAGACAGTCGTACCTTTTCACCGTAAGCATGATAACAATACTTAAACATTCATCGTACAGTAAACATATTGCAACCATCGAGCAAATCATCAAATAACACTTAAACAGTGTAAAGCAAACATGTTAAGAAAACATACAACTTTAGCCTATGCTGTAGGCGGCGTTGTACTTACTTATCTTTGTTGTTCGCGGTGATCGACTTTCCTTTCCCGAGCACGCTCGCAGATCACCTCCTGCCCATGGACGTTTACACGTGAGGTCTCTATTCTAAGATCGCTTAATGTCGGATTAAACCAACATAAATATTTTTCGGTTATAAGACCCTCTTCTAATACAAGCGAAGGGGTCACACGGCGTAACCCACAACGGAAATATTAATTAATTACGGGTTCATGTAGAGAATCATAATCTTAACTTAACCTCAATCCGCATGATTAACTCAGGGCTTGGGCAAGGCCCTAGTAACTCGAAATAATTTTTCGGCTACTAACGCTGTATCTTATTCATTTTAATCTTGAAAACCTTGAACTTGTTTAAGATGTCATTTTTCTTGTTTATTTACGTAAGTTTGGTGAATAGCACCCAAACTTGTCTTGAAAATTACAAAAACACTTGAAAACATTTCTATAAAACATTTGGGGATCGAAAACTGCCTTTGGAACGGTTTTCGGGTTTGAAAATGATGTTTGCAAGTTAGAAAAACGTTTTTCTCTAGTCATTGGTCTAGAAAATCCCGTGCATGAGATTTTGCTCACTGCGCGGATTTTGTTTGAAAATTCATAACTTAAAATGTAAAACGAATTTGGAAACACTTTCTTCACGAAAGTTATAGCTAACAAAAAGATCTAAAACTTTTATGTTTTGAACATTTTCTGATTCTGGCTCAGTTGATACCAGTTTTTGTTTGAACACATGTGAATCGTTGGAACCTGGTCACCCTGACCAGTTCTCGGTTTTTCTTCAAAAAAAGGCCATTGAGCCTTATTTTTAAAATCTGTCCGCGTTGCCCCCTAGGAAATACCCTAACGAACAACTTTCGTGTTTTAAGTTTTTACCCATTCGGCCTCTAAGGACCTGTAAATCCTACTTTTCCGAGCTGCCGGGTGTTGGACCCGAGAGCAGTTTTGGTGTTAGTCCAAATTTTACGTCCCTATACGTTGCTCTAGCTCGACCGCCCAATGCGGGACCTAATAACACATGCACGTCTTCTAACGTCCCTCATACACATAAAATTTTAAATCCCGTGATTTCGGATTCAACTCAAGGCCGAGACCTCCCTTTGGTCCACGGTTTTGGAGAGAAAAACACACATTCAACAAAACTCAACCAAACATCATACAAACCCTAGAACATGCATCTAAAAATTTGATAAACATAATAGAGACATGAAACCCTTAAATATAAACCCTAGCATGCATCTCTAGCACACAAAAATCATAGAGCATTACTCCAACCAAACATGCAAAATAATCACCTCAAAAACCTAAATCAAGCATAAAAATATAACCTAAGCTATTTAGGGCCAAAACCGAAAATTATGAGCTCAAGCTCTTACAAATTTTGTGCTTGAAATACATAGTAAA
Organism: Ficus hispida; assembly: GCA_025413025.1. Lineage (NCBI taxonomy): Eukaryota > Viridiplantae > Streptophyta > Magnoliopsida > Rosales > Moraceae > Ficus > Ficus hispida. The sequence continues at coordinate 21,046,633 of CM046369.1, forward strand.
ACCCTTGAGAAAATGAACCAAAAATTTGAACCAAGAACTAGAGTAAGATTCGGATTTTACCTCAAAAAATCCGGGTGTTCCTAGCTTGATCCTAATCGAAATTAGCCTCCAATGGTGCACGGTTTGGACCTCAAAAATGGTCACAAAAATTTTGTTAACTTTCTCCTCTAACCAACCTTAGAAAAGAGAAGAAAAATGCTCAAAAACCTTACCTTTGAACTCACAAAAACCGAAGCTTTAGGGAGGTTCTTCACCACTTTTTTTTTGGCTTGATCTTTCTTGGTTTTCTTAGCTCTCTCTCTCTCTCTCTCTCTCTCTCTCTTTTTCGGATTTCTTGGAGTGAAATGCCGAATGGAATAGCTGAACATGGGGTTAAGGTAGCTGAGTTTTGGGGTTTGAAATCCCTACAAATAGTGTTTCTAGCTAGGGAAATCCTAGGCTTTCTTTTCCAAGAAAATTTGGTTCAAAACTTGCCAATTGGTCCTCCAATTTTTGCAAGTTATTGCCACAAGGGCTTGGGTGGCCGGCTGCTATGGGGAGAAAATGGAGAGTGGTTGACAACTCATAGATGAGGTGTCACAAGCTCATTGGTCCATGTGTGTGGAGGATTAAATCCTAACTTAGCTTAATTGTGCTAAATTAAGCTTAAAGGCTTGTTTGGTTCAATCTTTTTGAAAAATTGTGTAATTTCAACACATTGCAATAAATTTTAATACTGAGTTACTTAAATACTCAGTATCGAAAATTATATTGCATTAAAATTTTCGATCTGTGAAAAACTCGTTCGAAAAAAATCTTTTCTCATAATTTTCCGAATCCTTTCGCCCTGAACTCTAACTTAGTATGCTTGATTTTTCTAAGGTGATTTTAATTCCTATTCAAACTCATCTTGATTACGAAATGAGTTTTTAGCAGTAATTTCACTTATACTGTGATCTTAAAAAAAAATATTCTTGTTTGACATTTTCGACCGTTTCGGTCTAACCGACTTAATGGTCAACGTCGACTTGTCTTGAAATGTGCAAATACGACCTCCTTCACTCGTAAAGGTCTATTGCGAGTTCATACAATTTGTTTTTGAGTCTTAATAAATCTTAAGAACTCATTAAACAATTTAAGTTCTAAAACGAACTTCCTCATGAAATACCGATTACGGTAAATATCTTACACGAAATTTCTATAAAATATGAATCGAAGAAATTCGGGTGTTACAAGTGGTTCTCCCTTTTGTTTATTTTTTCCAGTCTAAAGATCCTTTGGTTAAATACTATGGATGTTATTTTGAAACGTGGCACAAGTTGAATTGGTTAATAAAGCGAGCGAAGCTTCTTGAAGAC